>JAACNH010001379.1:0-47060 GCA_019447015.1 Hymenochirus boettgeri | reverse complement strand
TGCGGCGGGGATGTGGAGATTATAGGGATTTATAGGAGAAGATGTGGTGGAGTGAATAGGTTTGGGAAGTAAGAAGGTAAGATTCAGGTACAGGGGTTGGATGTGATATATTTGGATTTCTGATTTGAAGTGGAGTAAGAGTTAGCATTCAGGTACAGCGGTGGATGTGATATATTGGATTTTATGATGAAGTGAGTAAAGAAGTTGATTCAGGTTACAGCGGTGAGGTGATATATTTGGATTTTATGATGAAGGGAGTAAGAAGCTTAGATTTCAGGTACAGCGGTGGATGTGAGTGATTATTGGGGATTTTATGATGAAGTGAGTAAGAGTTAATCAGGTACAGAGGTGGATGTGGAGTATATTTGGATTTATGATGAAGTGAGTAAGAAGTTAGATTACAGGTTTTACAGCGGTGGATGTGATATATTTGGAATTTTATGATGAAGCGCGTAAGAAGAGTTAGATTCGGTGACAAGCGGATGGAGATGTGATATATTGGAATTTTATGATGTGAGTGAGAACGTTAATTCAGGTTACAGGGTGGATGTGATGGTGATTGATAATTTGGAGTTTTATGATGAAGTGATTAAGAAGTTAGATTCAGGTCAGCGCCGTGGATGTGATATGATTTGGATTTTATGATGTAAGGGCAGTAAGAAAAGTTAGATTTCAGGTACAGCGGTGGAGAGTGAATATTGGGCATTTATTGATGAAACTGGAGTGAGAGTAGATTCAGGTACAGGGCTGATGTGATTATAATTGATTTTTGATGAAGTGAGTGAGAATCGTTAGTTCAGGACAGCGGGTGGATGTGATATTTGGTTTTATGATGAAGTGAGTAAGAAGTAGATTCAGGTACACGCCGGTTGGAGTGTGTGTGATATATTGGATTTATGACTGAAGCGAAGTAGAAGAAGTTGATTCAGGTACAGCGCTAGGATGTGATATAATTGGATTTATGATGACGTTGAGTGAGAAGTTTAGATGTCGGTCATACAGCGGTGGAGCGGGAGTGTGAATATTTGGGAATTTTATGATGAAGGGAGTAAGAAGTTAGTGATTAGTACAGCGATGGATGTGATATATATGGATTTGTATGATGAAGTAGTGAGTGAGAAAGTTAGATTCAGGTACAGCGGGGATGGACTGATATTGGATTTATGATGAAGTGAGTAAGAAGTTAGATTCAGGTACAGCGATGGAGTGATATAATGGATTTTATATGAAGTGAGTGAGGAAGGTTAGATTCAGTACGCGGTGGATTGTGATATATTGGGATTTTTGATGAACTTGAAGTGAGTAAGAGTTAGATCAGGTTACAGGAGGGAGTGATTGAATGATATGAATTGTGATTTTATGATGAAGTGCAGTGAGAAGTAGATCAGGTACACGGTGGGATGTGATTATGGATTTTATGATGAAGTGAGTAAGAAGTTAGATTCAGTGGTACAGGAGGGATGTGATATAAATTGGATTTTATGATGGAAGCAGAGTAAGAAGTTAGATGCAGGTACAGCGGGTTGGTGGATGGTGATCTAATTTGGATTTTATGATTGAGACGAGTTAAGAAGTAGATTCAGGTACAGCAGGTGGATGTGACTATATTGGATTTTATGATGACTGAGTGAGTAAGAAGGTTAGATTCAGGTACAGCGGTGTGGATGTGGATGTGTTTGATTTATATTTGGATTGATGATGAGTGAGTGAGAGTTAGATTCAGGTACAGCGGGGTGGATGGGTGATAGTGTCGTTTGGATTTTTATTGATGAAGCGAGTAAGAAGTTAGATTCAGGTTACAGCGGTGGATCTGATATATGTGGAGTTATGATGAAGTGAGTAAGAAGTTAGATTCAGGTTACAGCGGTGGATGGGATATATTTGGATTTATGAGTGGAAGTGAGTAAGAAGTTAGATTCAGGACAGCGGTTGGATGTGAGATTATATTTGGATTTTATGATGAAGTGAGTAAGAAGTTTAGTTTCAGGTTAAGCGGTGGATGGGATATATTTGGCTTTTATGGATGAAGGAGTAATAAGTTAGATCAGGTACAGCGGTGGATTTGGATTGATATATTTGGATTTTATGATGAAGTGAGTAAGAAGTTAGATTCAGGTTACAGCGGAGTGATTTGATTTAGGATTGAAGTAAAGTAATTTCAGTAAGCGTGTTGTTGGGAGTTATATGGTATGAGAGTAGTAAAGAAGTTAGATTAGGTACAGCGGGGTGATGTGAATATTTGGATTTATGATGAGCGAGTAAGAAGTTAGATTCAGGACAGCGGTGGATGTTATATATTTGGATTTTATGATGAAAGTGGTAAGAAGTTAGAGTTCGTACAGCGGGGATGTGATATATTTGGGATTTTATGATGAAGTGAGTAAGAAGTTAGATTCAAGGTTACAGCGGTGGGATGTGGATATATTTGGATTTTCTGATGGAAGGAGATGAGAAGTTAATTCAGGTACAGCCGGTGGGATTTGTGATATATTTGGATTTTAATGTGAAGTGAATGAAGACGTTACGATTCAGCGTAACAGCGGTGGATGGTGATTATATTTGGATTTTGATTTAGATGAAGGAGTAAGAAGTTAGATTCAGGTACAGCGGTGGATGTGATATATTTGGATTTTATGATGAAGGAGTAGTAAGAAGTTAGTTCAGGTACAGCGGTGGATGTGTATATTTGGATTTTATGATTGAAGCGGTAAGTAGAAGTTAGATTCAGGTACAGCGGTGGATGTGATATATTTGGATTTATGATGGAGTAAGAAGTTAGATTCAGGTACAGCGGTGGATGTGATATATTTGGATTTTATGATGAAAGGAGTAGAGTAGAAGTAGATTCAGGATACAGCGGTGGATGTGATATATTGGATTATGATTGAAGATGAGGAAGAAAGTTAGATAAGGTACAGCGGGGTGGTGGATGTGATATATTTGGATTTTATGATGAAAGTGAGTAAGAAGTAGATTCAGGTACAGCGGCGGTGGATGTGGTATATTGGATTTTTATGATGAAGTGAGTCAAAGAAGTTAGATTCAGGTACAGCGGGTGGATGTGATATATTTGGATTTTATGATTGAAGTGAGTAAGAAGTTAGATTCAGTACAGGGTGGTGGAGGGTATATTTGGATTTTATGATGAAGTGAGTGAGAAGTAGATTCAGGTCAGGTACAAGCGGGGGATGTGATATATTGTTTGGATTTTATGATGAGTGAGAAGAAGTTAGATTCAGGTACAGCGGTGGATGTGATATATTTGGATTTTATGATGAAGTGGAGGAGAAGTTAGATTCAGGTACAGCGATGGTGGATGTGATATATTTGGATTTATGTGAAGTGAGTAAGAAAGTTAGATTCAGGTACAGCGGTGGATGGGTATATTTGGATTTTATGATGAAGTGAGTAAGAAGTTAGATTCAGGTACAGCGGGGGGATGGATATATTTGGATTTTATGATGAAGTGAGTAAGAAGTTAGATTCAGGTACAGCGGTGGATGTGATATATTTGGATTTTTATGACGAAGTGAGTAAGAAGTTAGATTCAGGTTACAGCGGTGGATTGTGATATATTTGGATTTATGATGAAGTGAGTAAGAAGTTAGATCAGGTACAGCGGTGGAGGTGTGATTATTTGGATTTTATGGGGGATGAAGACGAGTAAAGTTAGATTCAGGTACAGCGGGTGGGGGCGTGGATTGATATTTGGATTTTATGATGAAGTGAGTAGAAGTTAGATTCAGGACAGCGTGGATGTGATATATTTGGATTTTATGATGAAGTGAGTAAGAAGTTAGATCAGGTACAGCGGTGGAGTGATATATTTGGATTTTATGATGAAGTGAGTAAGAAGTTAGATTCAGGTACAGCGGTGGATGGAGTATATTTGGATTTTATGATGAATGTGAGGTAAGAAGTTAGATTCAGGTTACAGCGGTGGATGTGATATACTTGGATGTTATGATGAAGTGGAGTAAAGGTGAAGGTAAGAGTTAGATTCAGGTACAGCGGTTGGAAGGTGGATGTGATATATTTGGATTTTATGATGAAGGGAAAGAAGTTAGATTAGGTTACAGCGGTGGATGTGATATATTTGATTTTATGGAGAAGTGAGTAGTAAGAAGTTAGATTCAGTACAGCGGTGGATGGGATATATTGGATTTTATGATGAAGTGAGTAAGAAGTTAGATTCAGGTACAGCGGGGTGGATGGATATATATTTTATGATGAAATGAGTAAGAAGTTAGATTGAGGTACAGCGGTGGATGTGATATATTATTTTATGATGAAGTGAGTAGAAGTTAGATTCAGGTAAAGCGGGTGTGGATGTGATATATTTGGATTTGTGATGAAGTGAGTAAGAAGTTAGATTCAGGACAGCGGGGTGGATGTGATATATTTGGATTTATGGAGAAGTGAGTAAGAAGTTAGATTCCAGGTACACGCGGTGGATGTGATATATTTGGATTTTTGATGAAGGGAGTAAGAAGTTAGATTCAGGTACAGCGGGGTGGAGTGATATATTTGGATTTATGAGAAGTGAGTAAGAAGTTAGATTCAGGTACAGCGGTGGATGTGATATATTTGGATTTTATGAGAAGTGAGTAAAGAAGTTAGTTCAGGTCACGGCTGGTGGATTGTGATATATTATGGATTTTATGGATGAAGCGGTAAGAAGTTAGATTCAGGTACAGCGGATGGATGTGATATAATTGGATATTTATGATGAAGTGAGTGAGAAGTTAGATTCAGGTACAGCGGTTGGATGTGATATATTTGGATTTATGATGAAGTGAGTAAGAAGTTAGTTCAGGTACAGCGGGGTGGATGTGATATATTTGGATTTTAGATGAAGGGAGTAAGAAGTTGAGATTCAGGTACAGCGGTGGAGTGATGATCATTGGATTTTATGATGAAGTGAGTGAGAAGTTAGTTCAGTACAGCGATGGATGTGTATAATTGGATTTTATGATGAAGTGTGAGTGAGGAAGTTAGATTCAGGTACAGCGTGGTGGATGTGATATATTTGGATTTTATGATGAAAGTGAGTAAGAAGTTAGATTCAGGTACAGCGGTGGATGTGATATATTTGGAGTTTATGATGAAGCGAGTAAGAAGTTAGATTCAGGTACAGCGATGGAGTGATATAATGGATTTTATGATGAAGTGAGTGAGAAGTTAGATTCAGGTACAGCGGTGGTGGATGTGATATATTTGGATTTTATGAGAAGGGAAGTAAGAAGGTTAGTTCAGGTACAGCGATATGATGTGATATAATTGGATTTTATGATAAGTGAGTGAGAAGTTAGTTCAGGTACAGCGGGTGGATATGGGAGTGATGATTATATTTGGATTATATGAGGAAGTGGAGTAAGAGTAGATTCAGTTGCTTCTACAGCGATGGATGTGATTATAATTGGATTTTATGTATGATGAAGTGAGTGAGAAGTTAGATTCAGGTACAGCGGTGGGATGTGATAATTTGGATTTTATGATGAAGTCAGTAAGAAGTTAGAATCAGGTACAGCGATGGATGTGATATAATTGGAGTTTATGATGAAGGTGAGTGAGAAGTTAGATTCAGGTACAGCGGTGGATGTGATATATTTGGATTTTATGATGAAGAGAGAGTAAGAAGTTAGATTCAGGTACAGCGGTGGATGTGATAATTTGGATTTTGATGATGAAGGGTAAGAAGTTAGATTCAGGTACAGCGGTGGATGTGATCATATTTGGATTTTATGATTGAACGGAGTAAGAAGAAGAAATTAGATTAGGTACAGCGGTGTGGATGTGATATATTTGGATTTTATGATGTGAACGAGTCGAGAAGTTAGATTCAGGTACAGCGGTGGATGTGATATATTTGGATTTTATGATGAAGTGAGTTAAGAAGTTAGATTAGGTACAGCGATGGATGTGATATAATTGGATTTTGATGATGAAGTGAGTGAGAAGTTAGATTCAGGTTACAGTGGTGGTTGTGATATATTTGGATTTTATGATGAAGTGAGTAAGAAGGTAGATTCAGGTACAGCGGTGGTGGATATTTTGGACTTTTATGATGAAGTAAGAAGTTAGATTCAGGTACAGCGGTGGAGTGATATATGTGGATTTTATGATGAAGTGAATAAGAAGTTAGATTCAGGTACAGCGGGTGGTTGTGAGGATATTTGGATTTTATGATGAAGTGAGTAAGAAGTTAGATTCAGAGTACAGTGGTGGATGTGATATATTGGATTTTATGATGAAGTGAGTAGAAGAAGGTAGATTCAGGTACAGCGGTGGATGATGATGGATTATTGGATTTTGATGAAGTAAGAAGTTAATTCAGGTACAGCGGTGGTGGGGATGTGATATATTGGATTTTATGATGAAGTGAGTAAGAAGTTAGATTCAGGTACAGCGGTGGTTGGATGTGATATATTTTGGATTTTATGATGAAGTGAGTAAGAAGTTAGATTCAGGTACAGCGGTGGATGTGGATATTATTTGGATTTATGATGAAGTAAGAGAGAGTAAGAAGTTAGATTCAGGTACAGCGTGGATGTGATATAATTGGATTTTTATGATGAAGTGAGTGAGAAGTTAGATTCAGGTACAGCGGTGGTGGATGTGATATATTTGGATGTTATGATTGAAAGTGCGTAAGAAGTTAGATCAGGTACAGCGGTGGATGTGATATATTTGGATTTTATGATGAAGGGAGTAAGAGTTAGATTCAGGTACAGCGTGGATGTGATATATTTGGATTTATGATGAAGTGAGTGAAGAAGTTAGATTCAGGGTACAGCGATGGATGTGATATAATTGGATTTATGATGGGAGTGAGTGAGAAGTTAGATTCAGGTACAGCGGTGGATGTGATATATTTGGATTTATGATTGAAGTGAGTAAGAAGTTAGATTCAGGTACAGCGGTGGATGTGATATATTTGGATGATTTTATGATGAAGTGAGTAAGAAGTTAGATCAGGTACAGCGGTGTGGATGTGATATATTTGGATGTTTTATGATGAAGCGAGTAAGAAGTTAGATTCAGGTACGCGGGTGTGGATGTGATATATTTGGATTTTATGATGAAAGTGAGTAAGAAGTTAGATTCAGGTCAGCGGATGGATGTGATATAATTGGATTTTTATGATGAAGTGGTGAGAAGTTAGATTCAGGTTACAGTGGTGGATGTGATATATTTGGATTTTATGATGAGAGTGAGTAAGAAGTTAGATTCAGGTACAGCGGTGGGATGTGGATATATTTGGATTTTATGATGAAGTAAGAAGTTAGATTCAGGTACAGCGGTGGATGTGATATATTTGGATTTTATGATGAATGGGAATAAGAAGTTAGATTCAGGTACAGCGGTGGATGTGATATATTTGGATTTATGATGAAGTGAGTAAGAGTTAGATTCAGGTACAGTGTGTGGATGTGATATATTTGGATTTTATGATGAAGTGAAGTAAGAAGTTAGATTCAGGTACAGCGGTGATGTGATATATTTGGATTTTATGATGAAGTAAAGAAGTTAGATTCAGGTACAGCGTGGTGTGATATATTGGATTTTATGATGAAGTGAGAGTAGAGAAGTTAGATCAGGTACGCGCGGTGGATGTGATATATTTGGATTTTATGATGAAGTAGAGAAGTTAGATTCAGGTACAGCGGTGGATGTGATATATTGGATTTATGATTGAAGTCGAGTAAGAAGTAGATTCAGGTACAGCGATGGATGTGATAATTGGATTTTATGATGATAGTGAGTGAGAGAAGTTAGATTCAGGTACAGCGGGGGGATGTGATATATTTGGATTTTATGATGAAGTGAGTAAGAAGTTAGATTCAGGTACAGCGGTGGATGTTGATATATTTGGATTTATGATGAAGGAGTAAAGAAGTTAGATTCAGGTACAGGGGTGGATTGGTGTGATAATTTGGATTTTATGATGAAGTGAGTAGAGAAGTTAGATTCAGGTACAGCGATGGATGTGAATAATTGGATTGTTATGATGAAGTGAGTGAGAAGTTAGATTCAGGTACAGGTCGGTGGATGTGAATATTTGGATTTATGATGAAGTGAGTAAGAAGTTGAGATTCAGGTACAGCGGGGTTGGGGGATGATTAATTGGATTTATGATGAAGCGAGTAAGAAGTTAGATTCAGGTACAGCGATGGATGTGATATAATTGGATTTTATGATGGACGTGAGTGAGAAGTTCGATTCAGGTACAGCGGGTGGATGTGAATATTTGGATTTATATGATGAAGGAGTAGAAGTTAGATTAGGTACAGCGCATGGATGTGATATAATTGGATTTTCTGATGAAGTGAGTGAGAAGTTAGATTCAGGTACAGCGGTGGGATTGTGATATATTTGGATTTTGATGATGAAGTGAGTAAGAAGTTAGATTCAGGTAAAAAGCGATGGATGTGAATATAATTGGGATTTTATGATGACGTGAGAGAGAAGTTAGATCAGGTACAGCGGTGATGTGATATATTTGGATTTTATGATGAAGTCAGTTAAGAAGTTAGATTCAGGTACATCGATGGATGTGATATAATTGGATTTTATGATGAAGTGAGTGAGAAGTTTAGATTCAGGACAGGCGGGGTTGGATGTGATATATTGGATTTATGATGAATGCGAGTAAGAAGGTAGATTCAGGTACAGCGGGGTGATGATATATTTGGATTTATGATGAAGCGAGTAAGAAGTTAGATTCAGGTACAGCGGGGGATGTGATATATGGATTTTATGATGAGCGGCGTAAGAAGTTAGATTCAGGACAGCGGTGGATGTGATATATTGGATTTTATGATGAAGTGAAGTGAGTAAGAAGTTTAGATTCAGGTACAGCGATGGATGTGGATATTAATGGAGTTTGTTTTAATGATGAAGGAGTGAGAAGTTAGATTCAGGTACAGTGGTGGTTGTGATATATTTGGATTTTATGATGAAGTGAGTAAGGAAGTTAGATTCAGGTACAGCGGTGGATGTGATATATGGATTTTATGATGAAGAAGAAGTTAGATTCAGGTACAGCGGTGGATGTGATATATTGGATTTTATGATGAAGTGAATAAGAAGTTAGATTCAGGTACAGCGGTGGATGTGATAATTTGGATTATGATGAGTGAAGGAAGAGTTAGATTCAGGTACAGTGGTGGATGTGATATATTGGATTTTTATGATGAAGTGAGTAAGAAGTGAAATTCAGGTACCAGAGGTGGATGTGATATATTTGGATTTATGAGAAAGTAAGAAGTTAGATTCAGGTACAGCGGTGGATGTGATATATTTGGATTTATATGATGAAGTGAGTAAGAAGTTAGATTCAGGTACAGCGGTGGATGTGATTATATTTGGATTTTATGATGAAGTGAAGTAGTAGATTCAGTACAGCGGTGGGATGTGATATTATTGTGGATTTATATGATAAAGTGAGTAAGAAGTGGATTCAGGTACAGCGGTGGATGTGATATATTTGGATTTTATGATGAAGTGAGTAGTAGTTAGATTCAGGTACAGCGGTGGATGTGATATATTTGGATTTATGATGAAGGGAGTAAGAAGTTAGATTCAGGTACAGCGGTTTGGATGTGGAATATTTGATTTTATGTGAAGTGAGTGAAGAAGTTAATTCAGGTACAGCGTGTGGATGTGAGTATATTTGGAGGCTTTTATGATGGAAGTGAGGTAAGAAGTTAGTTCTAAGGTACAGCGGTTGGTACAGGTGGATGTGATATATTTGGATTTTATGATGAAGTGGTAAGAAGTAGATTCAGGTACAGCCGTGGATGGAGTGATTATTTGGGATTTTATGATGAAGGGAGTAAGAATTAGATCAGGTACAGCGGTGGATGTGATATATTTGGATTTTATGATGAAGTGAGTAGAAGTTAGATTCAGGTACAGCGGTGTGGATGTGATATATTTGGATTTTATGATGAAGTGAGTAGAAGTAGATTCAGGTACAGCGGTGGATGTGATATATTGGATTTATGATGAAGTGAATAGAAAGTTAGATTCAGGTACAGCGGTGGATGTTGATATATTTGGATTTTATGATGAAGTGAGAAGAAGTTAGATCAGGTACAGCGGTGGATGTGATATATTTGGATTTTGTGATGAAGTGGTAGAAGTTAGATTCAGGTTACAGCGGTGGATGTGATATATTTGGATTTTATGATGAAGTGAGTAAGAAGTTAATTCAAGGTTACAGCGGTGGATTGGTGATATATTGGATTTTATTGGAGAAGTGAGTAAGAAGTTTAGATTCAGGTACAGCGGTGGATGTGATATATTTGATTTATGATGAAGTGAGTAAGAAGTTAGATTCAGGTACAGCGGGTGGATGTGATATATTTGGATTTTATGATGAAAGTGAGTAAGAAGTTAGATTCAGGTACCACGGTGGAGTGATATATTTGGATTTTATGATGAAGTGAGTTGAGTAGAAGTTAGATTCAGGTACAGCGTGTGGATGTGATATATTTGGATTTTATGATGAAGTGAGTAAAGTTAGATTCAGGTACAGCGGGGATGTGATTATATTTGGATTTTATGATGAAGTGAGTAAGAAGTTAGATTCAGTACAGCGGTGGGGTGGAGTGTGATATATTTGGATTTTATGATTGAAGTGAGTAGAGTAAGAGTTAGATTCAGGTCAGCGGTGGATGTGATTATATTGGATTTTATGATGAAGTGAGTAAGAAGTTAGATTCAGGTTACACGGTGGATGTGCGATATTTGGATTTTATGATGAAGTGAGTAAGAAGTTAGATTCAGGTACAGCGGTTGGATGTGAGATATTTGGATTTATGATGAAGTGAGTAAGAAGTTGATTAGGTACAGCGGTGGATGTGATATATTTGGATTTATGAGAAGTGAGTAAGAAGTAGATTCAGGTACAGCGGTGGATGTGGTATATTTGGATTTTATGATGAAGTGAGTAAGAAGTTAGATTCAGGTACAGCGGGGGGGATGTGATATATTTGGATTTTATGTGAAGTGAGTAAGAAGTTAGATTCAGGTACAGCAGGTGGATGTGATATATTGGTTTTTATGCTTGAAGTGAGTAAGAAGTTAGATTCAGGTACAGCGGTGGGATGTGATATATTTGGATTTTATGATTGAAGTGAGTAAGAAGTTAGATTCAGGTACAGCGGTGGATGGGATATATTTGGATTTTATGATGAAGTGAGTGAAGACGTTAGATTCAGGTACAGCGGTGGATGTGATTAATTTGGATTTTATGATGAAGTGAGTGAGAAGTAGAGTTAGATTCAGGTACAGCGGTGGATGTGAGTATATTTGGATTTTTGATGAAGTGAGTGAGTGAAGAAGTTAGATTCAAGGTACAGCTGGTGGATGTGATATATGTGGATTTGTATGTATGAAGTGAGTAAGATTAGTAGATTCAGGTACAGCGGTGGGATGTGTGATATATTTGGATTTTATGATGAAGTGAGTAAGAAGTTGATTCAGGTACAGAGGGGGCTGGTGGATGTGTATATTTGGATTTTTTATGAGTGCAGTGAGTAAGAAGTTAGATTCAGGTACGAGTGGGTGGAGGTGGATGTGACGCGGTGGATGTGATATATTTGGATTTTATGATGAAGTGAGTAAGAAGTTAGATTCAGTGTACAGCGGGTGGATGTGATTATTGGATTTATGATGAAGTAGTAGAGTTAGAAGTTAAGATTCAGTACGCAGTGGATGTGATATATTTGGAGTTTATGATGAAGCGAGTAAGAATTTAGATTCAGGTACAGTGGTGGATGTGGTATATTTGGATTTTATGATGAAGTGAGTAGAAGTTAGATTTCAGGTACAGCGGGGGATGTGATTATATTTGGATTTTATGATGAAGTGAGTAAGAAGTAGATTCAGGTACAGCGGTGGATGTGATATATTTGGATTTTATGATGAAGCGAGTAAGAAGTTAGAATTCAGGTACAGCGGGGATGTGATATATTGGATTTTATGTGAAGGAGAAGAAGAGATTCAGGTACGGGTGGATTGATGATATATTTGGATTTTTGATGAAGTAAGAAGTTAGATTCAGGTACAGCGGTGGATGTGATATATTTGGATTTATGATGAAGTGAGTAAGAAGTTAGTTTCAGGTACAGCGTGGATGTGATATATTTTGGATTTTTGATGAAAGTAGTTAAGAAGTATAGGAGTCAGGTACAGGGTGGATGTGATTATTGGATTTTATGATGAAGGGAGTAAGAAGTTAGATTCAGCATAGCTGGGTGTGGGTATGATTTAGATTTTGCAAAAGCCTTTGATACTGTGCCACATAGGCGACTACTAATGTATAAACTGCGGACTGTTGGCCTTGAAGAAAACATTTGTCATGGATAAAGAACTGGTTATTGGACCGCAAACAGGAGTGGTGGTTAATGGAGCTACATTAGTGGGTTAAAGTTCTAAGCGGGGCCCTCGGGGTTCTGTATGGGGCCGCTTCTGTTTAATCTGTTTATAAATGACATAGAAGGGACATTGAGAACAAGGTCTGCTGTGTTTCCTGATGACACTAAACTATGCAGAGCTTTGGAAACTTCCAATGATGTGCAAAGTGCTGCAAGCAGACCTAGAAGATTATCAAAATGGGCAGCAGATGGCAGGAGATGAGATTCAATGTGATAAATGTAAGGTGATGCATTTGGGATTTAATAATCCCTGTGCCACCTACACCATAAATAATCTGTGTTAAGTGCATCTGAAATGGAAAAAAAGATTTGGGGTTCTGGTAGAAACAGACTTAGCTGTAGCAAAACATGCCAGGTAGCAACAGATAAGAGCTAGCAAGATATTGTCTGCTAAAAGAGGGGCAGGAATCAAGAGAGAAAAATATTTCTCCCTCTTTACAAGGCATGGTAAGGCCTCATTTGGAATATGCGGTGCAGTTTGGAATCCATATAAAAAGGGACATCTTGGAAATTGAGGCAGATTAGACAAGTTATAACTAAATAAAAGGGGAATGGAGGGGCTTGAATATGCAGGCAGATAGACAAGTTAGGGTTGTTTACAATGGAGAAGAAGAAGACGGCGGAGTGCGTGGGGGGGACATGAAACCTGTACAAATATATTAATGGGCCATACAATGAGCTCTCTGGTGTATGTTCACTAATAGGTCATATCAGAGGAAGTGGACATCCTTTAAGTTGGAAGAAAAAGAGTTTCATCTTCAAGTTAGGAAGGTTTTTTACAGTGGAACGTGAAACGTGGAACTGTCTTCCAGAGGTGGTAATGGCAATGTATAAAATAGCTTTAAAAAGGCCTGGATAAGTTTCAAAACTAAAAAATATTGAGAATTACTGGTATTAATATATTAGATCTGGTTGATCCAGGGATACTTCCTGATGCCGTTGGAGTAGGAAGGCCCCCCCCCTTTTAGCTGGTTTTGCCTTCCTTGGATAAACTGATAAAAAAAAAAAGTGTAAATGGTGAACTTGTGGACGTAGTGTCTTTATTCAACCTCAATTACTATGTTCTATGTACTATACACTTAGCAGTACAGTACAGCTACCAGCACAGTACAGTACATTATAGGATAGTACAGTACCGTATAGTATAGTATAGTATAGTACGATAGTACAGTATGTATAGTATAGTATAGTACAGTATAGTATAGTACAGTATAGTATAGTATAGTATAATATAGTACAGTACAGTACAGTTACCAGACAGTACAGTACAGTACAGTATAGTATAGTTAGTACAGTATAGTATAGTACAGTATAGTAATGTATAGTACAGTATAGTACAGTATAGTACAGTATAGTATAGTATAGTATAGTAATGTATAGTATAGTATAGTACGTACAGTATAGTACAGTATAGTACAGTACAGTACAGTACAGTACAGTACAGTACAGTACAGTACAGTATAGTAGTATAGTACAGTATTGACAGTACAGTAAGTAATGGTATAGTACAGTACAGTATAGTATAGTACAGTACAGTATAGTATGTATGTACAATATAGTATAGTATAGTATAGTATAATATAGTACAGTACTGTACTGTCCTGTACAGTACTGTACAGTTGTATAGTATTTGAGGTTGAATCAAAGACATATGTCCATACGTCCAACCCATTAGCAAATATCCTCATTTCCTGCTAACTGTTGATCCAGAGGAAGGCAAAAAAAAACCCCACCAAATTATGAAGGGGAAAAAATCCTTCTGACCTCCAAGGTCAATGGGAAATTTCCCTGGACCAAACTCTACTTTATGTATCAATCAGTAACTTTTAACATTCCTGTTTGTAGAAAAACTCATCCAGCTTTTTATTAAACGACCAAGAACCTGCCATAACAACGTCCACTGGAAGACAGTTCCATAGCTTTACCGTTCTCACAGTGACAAAACCCTTTCCAACTCTACTTTATGTATCAATCCCAGTAACTTGTAACATTCCTTGTTTGTAGAAAAACTACTATCCAGCTTTTTATTAACTGACCAATGAACCTGCCATAACAACGTCCACTGGAAGACGTTCCATAGCTTACCGTTTCCACAGTGAAAAACCCTTTCCCAAACTCTACATTATGTATCAATACCAGTAAATTGTAACATTCTGTTTGTAGAAACTCATCCAGCTTTTATAAACTGACCCAATGAACCTGCCATAACAACGTCCACTGGAAGACAGTTCCATAGCTTTACGTTCTCACAGTGACAAAACCCTTCCCAACTCTACTTTATGGTATCAATACCAGTACTGGTAACATTCTTGTTTGTAGAAACCCATCCAGCTTTTTTTAAACTGACCAATGAACCTGCATAACAACGTCCACTGGGAAGACAGTTCCATAGCTTTACCGTTCTCACAGTGACAAAACCTTGTCCCAACTCTACTTATGTATCAATTCCAGTAACTTGTAACATTCTGTTTGTAGAAAACTCATCCAGCTTTTTATTAAAGTGACCAATGAACCTGCCATAACAACGTCCACTGAAAGGACAGTTCCATAGCTTTACCGTTCTCACAGTGACAAACCCTTTCCCAACTCTACTTTAGGTATCAATACCAGTAACTTGTAAAATTCCTTGTTTGTAGAAACTCATCCAGCTTTTTTATTAAACTGACCAATGAACCTGCCATAACAACGTCCACTGGAAGACAGTTCCAATAGCTTTACCGTTCTCACAGTGACAAACCCTTCCCAAACTCTACTTATGTATCAAACCAGTAACTTGTAACATTCCTTGTTTGTAGTAGAAACTCATCCAGCTTTTTATTTAACTGACCAAGGAACCTGCCATAACAAAGTCCACTGGAAGACAGTTCCATAGCTTTACCGTTCTCACAGTGACAAACCCTTTCCCACACTTACTTTATGTATCAATCCCAGTAAACTTGTAAACATTCCTGTTTGTAGAAAACTCATCAGCTTTTTATTAAACTGACCAATGAACCTGCCATAACAACATCCACTGGAAGACAGTTCCATAGCTTTACCGTTCGATCACAGTGACAAACCCTTTCCCAAACTCTAGCTATGTATCAATACCAGTAACTTGTAACATTCCTTGTTTGTAGAAACCCATTCCAGTTTTATGTAAAACTGACCAATGAAGCTGCCATAACAACGTCCACTGGAAGACAGTTCCATAGTTTTTTACCGTTCTCACAGTGACACAAACCCTTTCCCAACTCTACTTATGTATCAATACCAGTAACTTGGAAACATTCCTTGTTTGTAGAAACTCATCCAGTTTTTTATTAAAACTGGACCAATGAAACTGCCATAAACAAGTCCACTGGAAGACAGTTCCATAGCTTACCGTTCTCACAGTGACAAACCCTTCCCAACTATACTTTAGGTATCAATCCCCAGTAACTTGTAAACATTCCTTGTTTGTAGAAAACTCATCCAGCTTTTATTAAACTGACCAATGAACCTGCCATAACAACGTTCCATGGAAGACAGTTCCATAGCTTTACCGTCTACAGTGGTAAACCCTTTCCCACCTTACTTATGTATCAATCCCAGAAACTTGTAAACATTCTGTTTGTAGAACAATCATCCAGCCTTTTATTAAACTGACCAAGAACCTGCCCATAACAACGTCCAATGGAAGACAGTTCCATGAGTTTACCGTTCTCACAGTGATAAACCCTTTCCCAACTCTACTTTATGTATCAATCCCAGTAACTTGTAACATTCCTTGTTTGTAGAAACTATCCAGCTTTTTATTAAACTGACCAATGAACCTGCCATAACAACGTCCCATGGAGACAGTTCCAGAGCTTTCCGTTCTCACAGTGACAAACCCTTTCCAACTCTACTTATGTATCAATACCAGTAACTTGTCACATTCCTTGTTTGTGAGAAACTCATCCAGCTTTTATTAAAACTGACACATGAACCTGCAAAACAACGTCACTGGAAGACAGTTCCATAGCTTTACCGTCTCACAGTGACAAACCCTTTCCCCAACCTACTTTATGTATCAATCCCCAGTACTTGTAACATTCCTTGTTTGTAGAAACTCATCCAGCGTTTTATTAAACCCACACAAGAACCTGCCATAACAACGTCCACTGGAAGACAGCTCCATAGCTTTACCGTTATCACAGTGACAAACCCTTCCCAACTCTAACTTTATGTATCAATACCAGTAATTGTAAAATCCTTGTGTATTGGTGAAAACTCATCCAGCTTTTTATTAACTGACCAATGAACCTGCCATAACAACGTCCACTGGAAGACAGTTCATAGCTTTACACGTTCTCACAGTGACAAACCCTTCCCAACTCTACTTTATGTATCAATACAGTAACTTGTAACATTCCTTGTGTTGTAGAAACTCATCCAGCTTTTTATTAAACTGACCAAGAACCGCCATAACAACGTCCACTGGAAAGACAGTTCCATAGCTTACGTTCTCACGGTGACAACCCCTTTCCAACTCTACTTATGTATCATACCAGTAACTTGTAAACAATCCTGTTTGTAGAACTCATCCAGTTTTTATTAAATGACCAATGAACCTGCCATAACGTCCACTGGAAGACAGTCCATAGCTTTACCGTCTCACAGTGACAAACCCTTTCCCAACTCTACTTTATGTATCAATACCAGTAATTGTAACATTCCTGTTGTAGAAAACTCATCCAGCTTTTTATTAAACTGACCAATGAAACATGCCATAACAACCGTCCAATGGAAGACAGTTCCATAGCTTTACCTTCTCACAGTGAAAAACCCTTTCCCAACTGAACCCTAAAACCTTTTATCTTCAGTCTTAAGGGAGTCCACGTGTCCTCGACATGGTTATTGGGAACAATGTCCCAGATATTTATTTTGCCCACGGGAGGCAGCCACCTTAGCAACAGCTATTGGGCTTGCGGCTGCCTCCCAAATCCGCCGCTGGGATAAGTTTTTGCGGCGGTGGCGCCGCTCCCAGCCTTTCGCGCATGCGTGTGACTCGCGAGAGTCAGATTTTTTCAGCGGCGCCATGGAGGAGGATTCGGTAGCGTTGCTGCAACTGCAGTGACCTATTTTCACCGAATTTTCACCCCTCCCCATGGAAATTACCCCACAAAGGGTGGTGGTGAGGGGACAACCATATCATCCTCCTCAGATGAGGAGCTGGTGTTCAAGAGGAAAAAAAGTACTACACCCCCAGAAGCTTCCATCAGACACCTCTTGTACCTCGAGGAAGCAATTAGCCCCGTAAGGGACCTAGAAGGGGTAGAAAGGTCCTCACACTGTGAAACCCGGTGGCATGTTTCACAAATTACGCCAGAAGCACTCCCTGACGTCCCTCACAGAGGGAGCAGGCGTTTGCCTCACATTGAAATGGCGTCGTTAGAGGCACCTTCCACATCTCCACAGTGGATTGGGACTCTGAGCCAGGTCCAGGTCCTGCTTCCTCAGAAAGGGAAAGATAGCGAGCTCCAGATGGGCTCGCGTGGGGTTAGCCGGGTAAGCACCCCCCCTCAAAACTTTTTCTCCCAACGTTGGGACATATCAAAAACTCCCCGAGGTTTTCATTTTGGCACAGTTGGCATCATTCAGGTCCACGCTCGTTAAAGAGGACGAGAAATTGTGTAGGGGTCCCAGACAGTCCTCATAGCTCCAGAAAGAAATAGATCCTGCATTAGCTTATTGTGATGCCCAGCCACATTCCTCCTTAGATAAAACACACTGCGCAGTATCCAGTACACCAATAGCGGGGACGCAGGGGTCCACTGTGTTCATGCGTCCAAGCTAAACAGGAAGGCGATATAGACGCAGACCTTCCTTTCACCTACTTCTCTCTTCCAAAAAAGCGTTACTTAAAGCAACCAGCAGGGCTACGCTTATAATAGGCCAGACCTTTATCATATCCAATATAAGAAGGGCCCGATACCTTACTTAGACAGGGCAGTCAGAACTTGCCCCTAAGCCCCATGAATTTCATAAACTGGAGACTAGCTCACTATTCGGTGCCGAGTTTTTGCAAGAGGTAAGATTAGACACAAGGCCAAAAAGCCTGACCCATGGAGACACAGACAAACCCTGACGAATAAAAAGCCCTTTCAAACAGGAGGGACCCCACCTTACAGCCCGAGGGACGCCACCTACAGCCCGCGAGACGCCACCTTACAGCCCAAGGGACGTCCCGCGATTTCAACCAGGGCAGATACAAACGTTCAACCCTAGAAGGACAGGGACCAGACCAAACTCCTCTGCCCCAGGAGCACCCAGCGCTCGGAAACCGTTTTGCAGGTAAGTACCCTTCTTCTTGCTAATCCCTTAACAAAGTTTTATTCAGCCTGGAGGGCAATATGTTCAGACCAAGGGGTCTCAAAATCATTAAAACCAAAGGCCTCCTAACCCTTCCCCTGCTTCAGTTCCCACACCAGTGCAGGGCCCCACCAGAGAGTTGTAGACAAAAATTCTTTCCTTAGGCATTATAACAGGGAAGATCGAACCCTCTTCCAGACAATGAGAGGTGGATAAGCCACATTTTTCCAGACGGACTCCTCCGGTCGATTCCTAAACGTAAAAGGCACTAAACCGATTACATAAAACCAAGAGTTGTCAGACTAGAAAAACCTGTGGACCTTTCAATACTCTCCTGCAGAGAGATCGAGGGAGACTTAAAGGACGCATTCACACAATATACATTCACCCAAACCACAGAGGTCACTCCAATTTCAGTGGCAGGGTCACATATACCAAGGAACGTGATGGTGATTGGCTCTCCCAACGCCCCCTATACATTCACCACTAAAACCAGTCATCCAGCACTCAGACAAAAAGATCATTTTATCACTTATTTACCTAGACGACCTTTGGTGTTGCCCCAGAGGATTCAGTGATCCTAGGACCAGAGGAGACCTTCTACCGATTTGGGTTACCGTAAACAAAGAAAACATCCATTCAACACACCACAAAGGTCCCTATCAGTTCTAGTTTTTTTAATAAAACACACAACATGTCACCATCTCAGGTCCCAGAACGGGACTCAATTCAGATCTTCGTTCAGGGAACTCCTTCCCGAACATTCAATCCCTCTTCGCACGATAGCGAAGTCATAGGGAAGAAGTAGTAGCAATTAGCTCAGGCTTCAATACAAGCCCCCATTCTGTATGCAGGCATACCCAGATGTTTGTTCCTTCGAGAATGTCTCCAAAAAGGGACGGCATGGTTTCACCACAGTAATCCCACAACCAAGAGTTAAACGGGAGATACAACAGATTCCCCACCCTATCAATCGCCTATTTCGGATTAGGACCCCCAGAAACCTAAAAAAATCACAACGGAAATTGCATCCTTGAAGGGTGGGGTGCGTCACCAACTAAGGGCAAATATTCAGGGGTGCTGGCTCACCAGCATCAAGTCTCCACATAAATCTTACTGGAACATAGAGCAGCAAAACGTCCCTCACACACCTACTATCACGACATATCGGGCAAGACAGTTGAGTTCAGATGACAACAAAACAGCTGGCTAACTATAACAAGAGAGGGAACAAAGTTGACATGCTTGTCTAGAAGCACTAAAAATATGGGAATATATCAATGGGATCAATAAAATATATCAGTAATCAATATAATAATTAATCAATGGGACCTCAATAAATATATCAATGGGATGCAATATAATATATCAATGTAATCAATAATAATAAATATCAATGGGACTCAATAAATATATCAATGTATGTAATCAATATAATAAATTCAATGGGCTCATATAATATATCAATGTAATCAATATAATAATATATCAATGGGATCAATATAATATATCAATGGATCATATGATATAAATATACAATGGGGATCAATATAATATAATATAATCAATGGGATCAATATAATATAATATAACAAGGGATCAATATAATATAATATCAATGGGATTCAATATAATATAATAGATCAATGGGATTCAATATAATAAATATATCAATAGGATCAATATAATTTCAATGGGATCAATATAATATATAATCAATGGGATCAATTAATATAATATATCAAGGGATCAATATAATATAATAAATCAATAGGATCAATATAATATAAATATCAATGGCATCATATAATATAAATATATCAATGGGATCAATATAAATAATATATCAATAGGATCAATATAATATATATATCAATGGGATCAATAAAATATAATTACAATGGGTCAATAGGAATATAATAATCAATGGATCAATATAATATATCAATGGGATAATATAATTAATCAATGGGATCAATAGAAATAATATATCATGGGATCAATATAATATAATATATCAATGGGATCAAATATAATCAATATATATCAAAATCAAAGGATTAGAGATCAATGATCAATATAATGAATAGATCAAATGGTCATAGAATCAATGATATTAATATAAGAATTCAATGGATCAATGATCAATATAATATATCAATAGATCAATATAAATAATATATCAATGGGATCAATATAATAATATACAATGGGATCAAATATAATAATCAATTGGATCAATATAATAAAGACTATTCAATGGGATCAATTATAATAATTAGAATATATCATGGGATCAATATAATATAATATATCATGGGACCAATATTAATATATCAATGGGATCAAATAATTTAATATAATATATCAATGGGATCAATTAAATCTAATATATCAATGGGATCACATAATATATCAGTGGCATATAATATAATTATAGTCAAGGGACCAATATAATATATCAATGGGATCAATATAAATATATCAATGGGATCAAATAATATAACTATATCAATGGGGATCAATATAATATAACAAGTCAATGGGATCAATAGAATATAATATATCAATGGCGGATCAATATATAATATAAAATGGGATCAATATAATATGATTCAATAGGACCAGTACAATATATATTCAATGCGGATCAAGATATATATATCAATGGATTCAATATAATATATAATAATAATAAATAATACCAATGGGGGATCAAATATAATAAATAGAATATATCAATGGGATCAATATAATAATATAATATTAATGACCATATAATATATCAATGGGGATCAATTATAAATTATATCAGTGGGATCGATCAATATAATAAATATCAATGGGATCATATATAATATATCAATGGGACCAATATAATATATTCAATGGGATCCAAATATAATATATCAATGGGATCAAATATAAATAATATCCAATCAATGGATCAATATAATAGGAAACAATGGGATCCAAAATATATAATAGGATTTTAAAATATATATCAATGGGATCAATATAATTCATATCAATCAGGCTCAATATAATATAATATATCAATGGGGATAAAATATAATAATAATAATATCAATGGGATCATCATTAATATAATATACAGTGGGACAATATAATAATCAATGGGATCAATATATAATAATATATATATCAATAGGATCAATATAATCTAATATATCAATGGGACCAATTAATATATTCAATGGGTTAATATAAATACTCAGTGGGACCAATATAACTAATATGGGTCAATATAATATATTCATGGGATTCAATATAAATATTCAATGGGATCAATATAATATATCAATGGGATCAATATAATATAATATATCAATGGGATTCAATATAATAACAATGGGAATCAAGTACTATGCAAAGGATTTAAATAATATCTCAATGGGATCAATATAATATATTCAATGGATTCATATAATAATATAATGATATAAATGGATCATATAATAATAGAATATATCAATGAGAATCAAATAATATCAATAATATCAGTGGGACCAATATAATAATATGATCTATATTATAGACTGGATCAATGATAATTTATAATCATACCAATAAATCAAATTAATATAAACGTGGGACCAAAAAATATCATGGGATCAATATAAGACAACTCGATCATCAGTCTCTACCTTCTATAGACGCAACTCGATCATCAGTCTCTACCTTCTATAGACACAGCTCTATCATCAGTCTCTACCTTCTATAGACACAGCTCTATCATCAGTCTCTACCTTGTATAGACACAGCTCTATCATCAGTCTCTACCTTGTATAGACACAATACTATCATTTGTCTCTAGAATTGTGTTAGTCAAAAATCTATTACAGGTCTTCAAATAAGGGGACTTTAAACAATGGTGCAGTTGGTAATTAATGAAATTTACTACTGGAATTTTATTGACACACACACACTCTCCCCCACCTTTCTGAAATCTGAAAAAATCCTTTTGTGTAATGCAGTCCAGCACCACTAGGTGTCATTGCAGTAGTGTTGAATGAAGCTTTGGATTAAAAGAGGAGTTTAAAACAGAGGTGATCAGATCACAGGACTATGATATCTAATAATTTTACATAAATCTAATTAACTATATTAATAAACCACCTAGAGGTCTGAGGTTGAAAAGATCCTTCATCAACTTCTATAGACACAACTTTATCATCTTTCTCTAACTTCTCTGTATTAGATTACTGAGCCATGTCTCAGAATGGGAAGGGTTTGGGCAGACCGGGGACAGGGTGGTAATAGGTTCGACCTTGATGAAGTTGGGAGCTATGATTAAACAGGGCTAAAAACTAGTACTGAACTAGAAAGGTAACGTTTAAGTATAAACTTGGAATTTGGCTTGCAGGGCTGCATTTTGGAAGGGAATGTGTGTGTGCTGCAGATTTTAAATCTCAATAATGCCAATGATGAGGACATTGTTGTTTTTTACTTACCCTTTAAATATGTCTGTCACATGAATTAAAGGTAGGTCAGTTGGTGTGTGTACTTGTGTCAGATTGGGGGATAAAATAATTAAGGGTCTCATTTAACCAGACTCGCTGGGCAAATGTATGGAGGTTCACTACCGGTTAGAGCAACTTTAACCCAATATTAGCGTTAGATGCGCAGGTTACGCAAAAATCCCCTGCGCATCCGATGCTCGCGATTTAATATAGTGTTTGCGCTATTTGCTGGCGTTAAAATCCCGCAGTGGGTAAATCACTTACCGGGATTTACCCACATTCTCAAATGTGATATTATATCGCCAACAGGACTTTTACCCAGAGCGATAGCGGCTCTGGGTAAATGAGCCTGTAACTTTTTTGATGATTGGTCAAAATGTGTTTTTTTTGTTTTTTTTTTTACTATACTCACCCATGATTGCAAAATAAATGAATGGGTACCTCAGTTGGTGTATGTACCTGTGTCCGGTTGGAAGTTCAAAAAGCAAACTTTTTTAATGATTGGTCCAAATTATTATTTTTTTTTAACTTTAGTTACCCTTTAGGTATGGCCGCAACAGTAATGGAGGGGCAGGTCAGTAAGTGTATGTTTCTGTGCCCCGTGGGTACCAAATAAACAAACTTTTTTGGTTATTGATAAAAAAAATGTTGACTTTAGTTACCCTTTAAGTATGGCTACCAAATTAATAGATAAGTAGATCAGTAGGTGTGTGTACCTGTGTCGGGTTGGGGGTTAAAAAAACAAACTTTGTTGAGGATTAGTAAAAACATTTTTTGACTATAGTTACCCTTTACATACAGCTGCCATGAAAATGGAAAGGTAGGTCAGTAGGTATGTGTACCTGGATCAGGTTGGAAGTTAAAAAGCAAACTTTTTTGATTATTGATAAGTTTGTTTTTTGGACTTTAGTTACCCTTTAAATATGGCTTCCATGGGAATGGAAAGGTAGGTCAGTAGGTGGGTGTACCTGGGTCTGTGTGTGGGGGTTGGGGGTATCACCATTTGTATTTATGACCATGAAACAAACTGTTTTGAAATATCCACATTTGAGGATTGTTACCATTATAGTCTATGGGAAAAAATGTCTGGAAATTCACCGATAACGCCGTAACGCTTCCGCGGATTCCTTAGCTAGAAGATAGCACACTTCTCCTATATGCCCCACACGTGCACAGTGGGAAATATGTGGGTGTGTGTTTAGCTATATGTGGATACAGAGGATATAAAATCTTTATATACACTAATATAGAATGGAGGGATTTGTATATAGAAAATAAAGGCAATCCTATGAAATCCTGGTTGTATTAGTGTCACATCCCCTCAATGAATATTTTACACAATATACAGAGGCAGAAGGGAATCTATTGGGTGTACCAGAGGGGACCCCCACTAAGCAAAAGGCTACGGACTTGCCAGCGAGCCCCTTTATCCCAACCATTAATAGTGGCTGCCAATTCAGATTGTTCTAGCCAATCAGTTCACTCCCTAGTTACCCCATCAAATGGATCAGGTTTAAAAATAGGTTTGGCAATTGGGCCTGGTAGAGCTACTGAGTCTAATTGGGGAATTTCATCTGCAGGTACAAGGGCAGGAGAATTTAAATCAATACTATCAGTAGCAGCCTCCATAGCTTAATACAGAGAATAAACATACAGAGACAACAGGGAGAATAAATGGTATTGCTAGCACCGCTGTCACCAATTTGTACCAGATCACTGCTTTATGGAAGGATTATGGGTAGAATGGCACACAGTGGGTTACTCTGATGGTGCTTTATGGAAGGATTATGGGTAGCATGGCACACAGTGGGTTATTCTGATGGTGCTTTATGGAAGGATTATGGGTAGCATGGCACACATGGGTTCTCTTGTGGTGCTTAGAAAGGATTATGGGTAGCATTGGCACACAGTGGGTTACTCTGGTGGTGCTTTATGGAAGATTATGGGTACATGGCACACAGTGGGTTACTCTGATGGTGCTTTATGGAAGGATTATGGGTAGCATGGCACACAGTGGGTTACTCGTGGTGCTTTATGGAGGATTATGGGGTAGCATGCACACAGTGGGTTACTCTGATGGTGCTTTATGGAAGGATTATGGTAGCATGGCACACAGTGGGTTACTCTGATGGTGCTTTATGGAAGGATTAGGGTAGCTGGCACACAGTGGTTACTCTGTTGGTGCTTTATGGAGGATTTGGTAGCATGGCACACAGTGGGTTACTCTGATGGTGCTTTATGGAAGGATTATGGGTGATGGCACACAGTGGGTTACTCTGATGGTGCTTTATGGAAGGATTATGGGTAGCATGGCACACAGTGGGTTACTCTGATGTGCTTTTAGGAAGGATTAGGGTAGCATGGCACACAGTGGGTTACTCTCTGGTGGTCTTTAGGGAAGGATTATGGGTAGCATGGCACACAGTGGGTACTCTGGATGGTGCTTTATGAAGGATTATGGGTAGCATGGCACACAGTGGGTTACTCTGGTCGTGGCTTAATGGATGACAAAGGATTATGGGTAGCATGGCACACAGTGGGTTACTCGTGGTGCTTTATGGAGATTATGGGTAGCATGGCACACAGTGGGTTACTGATGGTGCTTTAGGAAGGTTTATGGGTAGCATGGCACACAGTGGGTTACTCTGTGGTGCTTTATGGAAGGATTGGTAGCATGGCACACCGTGGGTTACTATGGAATGGGTACAGGCACACAGTGGGTTACTCTGATGGTGCTTATGGAAGGTTATGGGTAGCATGGCACACAGTGGGTTACTCTGATGGTGCTTTGGAAGGATTATGGGTAGCATGGCACACAGTGGGTAACTCTGATGGTGCTTTATGGAAGGATTATGGGTAGCATGGCACACAGTGGGTTACTCTATGTTGCTTTATGGAAGTTATGGGTAGCATGGCACACAGTGGTTACTCTGATGTGCTTATGGAAGGTATGAGCATGGCACACTGGTTACGTATGATGGGTAGCATGGCACCAGTGGGTTACTCTGAGTTGCTTTATGGAAGGATTATGGGTAGCATGGCACACAGTGGGTTACTCTGATGGTGCTTTATGGAAGGATTATGGGTAGCATGGCACACAGTGGGTTACCGGATTATGGGTAGCATGGCACACAGTGGGTTACTCTGATGGTGCTTTATGGAAGGATTAGGGTAGCATGGCACACAGTGTTTTACTCTGATGGTTCTTTATGGAAGGATTATGGGTAGCATGGCACACAGTAGGTTACTCTGATGGTGGCTTTATGGAAGGATTATGGGTAGCATGGCACACAGGTGTTAAGATTATGGTAGCATGGCACCAGTGGGTTACCTCTGATGGTGCTTTATGGAAATTATGGGTAGCATGGCACACGTGGGTTACTCTGATGGTGCTTTATGTAGGATTATAGGGTAGCATGGCACACAGTGGGTTACTCTTGATGGTGCTTTATGGAAGGATTATGGGTAGCATGGCACACAGTGGGTTACTCTTTGGTGCTTTATGGAAGGATTATGGTAGCATGGCCACACGTGGGTTACTCTGATGGTGCTTTATGGAAGGATTATTGGTAGCATGGACACAGTGGGTTACTCTGATGGTGCTTTATGGAAGGATTATGGGTAGCATGGCACACAGTGGGTTACTCTGAGTGTTGCTTTATGGAAGGATTATGGGTAGCATGGCACACAGTGGTTACTCTGATGGTGCTTTATGGAAGGATATAGGCATGGCAACACGGGGTTACTCGGATGGTGCTTTATGAAGGATTATGGGTAGCATGGCCACAGTGGGTTACTCTGATGTGCTTTATGGAAGGATTTGGGTAGCATGGCACACAGTGTTTACTCTGATGGTGCTTTATGGAAGGATTATGGGTAGCATGGCACACAGTGGTTTACTCTGTGGTGCTTTATGGAAGGATTATGGGTAGCATGGCACACAGTGGTTACTCTGATGGTGCTTTATGGAAGGATTATGGGTAGCATGGCACACAGTGGGTTACTCTGATGTGCTTTATGGAAGGATTATGGGTAGCATGGCACACAGTGGGTTACTCTGATGGTGCTTATGGAAGGATTATGGGTAGCATGGCACATAGTGGGGTTACTCTGATTGGTGCTTTATGGAAGGATTATGGGTAGCATGGCACACAGTGGGTTACTCTGATGGTGCTTTATGGAAGGATTATGGGTAGCATGGCACACAGTGGGTTACTCGATGGTGCTTTAGGGAAGGATTATGGGTACATGGCACACAGTGGGTTACGTTATGGGTAGCATGGTGGGCACACTGGTTACTCTGATGGTGCTTTATGGAAGGATTATGGTAGCATGGCACACAGTGGGTTACTCGGATGTTGGGTAGCATGGCACACAGTGGGTTACTCTGATGGTGCTTTATGGAAGGATTATGGTAGCATGGCACACAGTGGGTTACTCTGATGGTGCTTTATGGAAGGATTATGGGTAGCATGCACACAGTGGTTGTGGTACTAGGAATTATGGGTAGCATGGCACACAGTGGGTTACTCTGATGGTTCTTTATGGAAGGATTATGGGTAGCATGGCACACAGTGGTTACATGGCTTTATGGGTTATCATGGCACACAGTGGGTTTACTCTAATGGTGCTTTATGGAAGATTATGGTAGCATGGCACACTGGGTTACTCTGATGGTGCTTTATGAAGGATTATGGGTAGCATGGCACACAGTGGGTTACTCTGATGGTGCTTTATGAAGGATTATGGGTATCATGGCAACACCGTGTTTAAAGGTTATGGGTAGCATGGCACACAGTGGTTACTCTGATGGTGCTTTATGGAAGGATTATGGTAGCATGGCCACACAGTGGGTTACTCTGATGGTGCTTTATGAAGGATTATGGTACATGGCACACGTGGGTTACTCTGATGGTGCTTATGGAAGGATTATGGGTAGCATGGCACACAGTGGGTTACTCTGATGGTGCTTTATGGAAGGATATGGTAGCATGGCACACAGTGGGTTACTCTGATGGTGCTTTATGGAAGGATTATGGGTAGCATGGCACACAGTGGTTACTCTGATGGTGCTTTATGGAAGGATTATGGTAGCATGGCACACAGTGGGTTACTCTGATGGTGCTTTATGGAAGGATTATGGTAGCATGGCACACAGTGGGTTACTCTGATGGTGCTTTATGGAAGGATTATGGGTAGCATGGCACACAGTGGGTTACTCTGAGGTGCTTTATGGAAGGATTATGGGTAGCATGGCACACAGTGTTTACTCTGATGGTGCTTTATGGAAGGATTATGGGTAGCATGGCACACAGTGGGTTACTCGAGAGGATGGGTAGCATGGCACACAGTGGGTACTCATGGTGCTTTATGGAGGATTATGGTACATGGCACACGTGGTTACTCTGATGGTGCTTTATGGAAGGATTATGGGTAGCATGGCACACAGTGGGTTTGATGGGGCTTTAGAAGGATTATGGGTAGCATGGCACACAGTGGGTTACTCTGATGGTGGCTTTATGGAAGGTATGGGTAGCATGGCACACAGTGGGTCTCTGAGGGTGCTTTATGGAAGGATTATGGGTAGCATGGCACACAGTGGGTTACTTTGATGGTGCTTTAGGAGATATGGTAGCATGGCACCATGGTTATTGATGGTGCTTTATGGAAGGATTATGGGTAGCATGGCACACAGTGGGTTACTCTGATGGGGCTTTATGGAAGGATTATGGGTAGCATGGCACACAGTGGGTACTCTAATGGTGCTTTATGGAAGGATTATGGGTCATGCACACAGTGGGTTACTTCTGATGGTGCTTTAGAAGGATATTGGTAGCATGGCACACAGTGGGTTACAGGATTATGGGTAGCATGGCACACCAGTGGGTTACTCTTGGTTCTTTATGGAAGAATTATGTAGCATGGCACACAGTGGGTTACTCTGATGGTGCTTTAGAGATTATGGAGATGGCACAGTGGTACTCTGATGGGCTTTATGGAAGGATTATGGGTAGCATGGCACACAGTGGGTTACTCTTATGGTGCTTTATGGAGGATTATGGGTAGCATGGCACACAGGGTTACTCTGATGGTGCTTGGAAGATTTATGGGTAGCATGGCACACAGTGGTTTACTCGATGGTGCTTATGGAAGATTATGGGTAGCATGCACACAGTGGGTTACCGGATTAGCGGGTGATTGCACACCTGGTTACTCTAGGTGCTTTATGGAAGGATTATGGGTAGCATGGCACACAGTGGGTTACTCTGATGTCTTTATGAAGATTAGGTAGCATGGCCACAGTGGTTTACTCTGATGGTACTTTATGGAAGGATTATGGGTACATGCACACAGTGGTTACTCTGATGGTGCTTTATGGAAGGATAATGGGTACATGGCACACAGTGGGTTACTCTGATGGTCTTTATGAAGGATTATATAGCATGCACACAGTAGGGTTACTCTATGGTGGCTTTATGGAGGATTATGGGTAGCATGCACACAGTTGTTACTCTTGATTGTGCTTTATGGAAGGATTATGGATAACTGTGCACACAGTGGGTTACTCTGATGGTGCTTTATGGAAGGATATGTGGAGCATGGCACACAGTGGGTTACTCTGGTGGTTCTTTATGAAGGATTATGGTTAGCATGCACACAGTGGGTTACTCTGATGGTGCTTTATGGAAGGATTATGGGTATGCATGGCACACAGTGTGTTACTCTGATGGTGCTTTAGGAGGATTATGGGTAGCATGCACACAGTGGTTACTCTGATGGTGCTTTATGGAAGGATTAGGGGTTCGCATGGCAACCGTAGTTTACTACTCTGATGGTGCTTTATGGAAGGATTATGGGTAGCTATGCACACAGTGGGTTACTCTGATGGTGCTTTAGGAAAAGGATTATGGGTAGCATGGCACACAGTGAGTTTCTCTGATGGTGCTTTTGGAAGGATAATGGGTACATGGCACACAGTGGTTACTCTGATGGTGCTTTATGAAAGGATTATGGTAGCTGCACAACTGGGTTACCATGGTGCTTTATGGAAGGATTATGGGAGCATGGCACACAGTGGTTACTCTGATGGTGCTTTATGGAAGATGATGGGTAGCATGGCACACAGTGGGTTACTCTGATGGATTTATGGGTTAGCATGGCACACAGTGGTTTACTCTGATGGGTGCTTTATGGAAGGATTATGGGTAGCATGGACACAGTGAGTTACTCTGATGGTGCTTTATGGAGGATTATGGGTCATGGCACACAGGGTTACTCTGATGGTGCTTTATGATAAGGATTATGGGTAGCATGCACACAGTGGGTTACTTTGTGTGCTTATGGAAGGATTATGGTAGCATGCACACAGTGGGTTACAGGATGATGTTATGCGGCACTGGTTACTCTGTCTTTATGGAAGATATGGGTAGCATGGCACACAGTGGGTTACTCTATCTGGGTCTTTAGGAGGATTATGTAGCATGGCACACAGTGGGTTACTCTATGGTGCTTATGTAAGGATAATGGGTGCATGGCCACACGTGGGTTACTCTCTGATGGTGCTTTATGGAAGGATATGGGTAGATGGCACAACAGTGGGTTACTCTGATGGTGCTTTATGGAAGGATTATGGGTAGCATGGCACACAGTGGGTTACTTTGTGGTGCTTTATGGAAGGATTATGGGTAGCATGGCACACAGTGGGTTACAGGGATTATGGGTAGCATGGCACACAGTGGGTTACTCTAATGTTCTTTATGGAAGAATTATAGGTAGCATGGCACACACTGGTGTTACCTGATGGTGCTTTAGGGAGGATTTGGGTACATGGCAACACGTGAGACTCTGTGGTGCTTATGGAAGGATTATGGGTAGCATGGCACACAGTGGGTTACTCTGATGGTGCTTTATGAAGCTTATGGGTATACATGGCACACAGCAAGGGCACCTGCTGATGGTGCTTTATGAAGGATTATGGGAGCATGGCACACGTGGGTTACGGTTATGGGTAGCATGGCACACAGTGGGTTACTCTGATGGTTTTCTTATGGAAGGATTTGGTAGCATGGCACCGTGGGTTACTCTTAGTGCTTATGGAAGGATTATGGTGCATGGCACACAGTGGGTACCGGATTATGGGAGTCATGGACACATGGTTACTCTGATGGTGCTTTATGGAAGGATTATGGGTACATGGCACACCTAGGTTACTCTGATGGTTCTTTATGGAAGATTATGAGGTAGCGGGCACACAGTGGTTACTCTGATGTGGCTTTATGGAAGGATTATGGGTAGCATGGCACACATGGGTTCTGTGTTATAGGATTATGGGTAGCATGGCACACGTGGGTTACTCTGATGGTCTTTATGGAAGGATTATGGGTAGCATGGCACACGGTGGGTTACTCTGATGGTGCTTTATGGGGATTATGGGTAGCATGGCACACAGTGGGTTACTCTGTGGTGCTTTTGGAAGGATTTGGGTAGACATGCACACAGTGTTTACTCTGATGGTGCTTTATGAAGGATTATGGGTAGCATGGCACACAGTGGGTTACTCTGATGGTGCTTTATGGAAGATTATGGGTACATGGCACACGTGGGTACTCTGATGGTGCTTTATGAAGGATTATGGGTAGCATGGCCACAGTGGGTTACTCTGATGGTGCTTTATGGAAGGATTATGGGTAGCATGGCACACAGGGTTACTCTGATGGTGCTTTATGGAAGGATATGGTAGCATGCACACGGGTTACTCTATGGTGCTTATGGAAGGATTATGGGTAGCATGGCACACAGTGGGTTACTCTAGGGTGCTTTATGGAAGGATATGGTTAGCAGGACACAGTGGTTACTCTGATGGTGCTTTATGGAAAGATTATGGGTAGCATGGCACACAGTGGGTTTACTCTGGTGTGCTTATGGAAGGATTATGGGTAGCATGGCACACATGTTACTCTGATGTGCTTTATGGAAGGATTATGGGTAGCATGGCACACAGTGGTTACTCTGATGGTGCTTTATGGAAGGATTATGGGGATCATGGCACACAGTGGGTTACTCTGATGGTGCTTTATGGAAGGATTATGGTAGCATGGCACACATGGGTTACAGAGATTTGGGTAGCATGGCACACAGTGGGTTACTCTGATGGTGCTTTATGGAAGGATTATGGGTAGCATGGCACACGGTGGGTTACTCTGATGGTGCTTTATGGAAGGATTATGGGTAGCATGGCACACAGTGGTTACTCTGGTGGTGCTTTATGGAAGGATTATGGGTAGCATGGCACACAGTGGGTTACTCTGATGGTGCTTTATGGAAGGATTATGGGTAGCATGGCACACAGTGGGTTACTCTGATGGTGCTTTATGGAAGGATATATGGGTAGCATGGCACACAGTGGGTTACTCTGATGGTGCTTATGGAAGGATATGGTAGCATGGCACCACACAGTGGGTACTCTTATGGTTATGATTATGGACAGATAATGAGTTATAGTGATGGATAGTGATGTTACTTTTATAGAATATCGTTTTTTGATATTATTATAATATTATGAATGTCGTATAGCGATTTACTATACTCTGATGGTGTTTTGAAGGATATGGTAGCATGCCACATGGGTTACTCTGATGGTGCTTTATGGAAAGATAATGGGTAGCATGGCACACAGTGGGTTACTCTGGTGGTGCTTTATGGAAAGGATTATGGGTAGCAGGCACCCAGTGGGTTACTCTGATGGTTGCTTTATGGAAGGATTATGGGTACATGGACACAGTGGTACTCTGATGGCTGTAGTGGAAGGATTGGGAGCATGGCACACAGTGGTTACTCTGATGGGGCTTTATGGAAGGATTATGGGTAGCATGGCACACAGTGGGTTACTCTGATGGTGCTTTATGGAAGGATTATGGGTAGCATGGCACACAGTGGGTTACTCTGATGGTGCTTTATGGAAGGATTATGGGTAGCATGGCACACAGTGGGGTTACTCTGATGTGCTTTATGGAAGGATTATGGGTAGCATGGCACCAGTGGGTTACGGATGTAATGGGTTAGCATGGCACACATGGGTTACTCTGTGGTGCTTTATGGAAGGATTATGGTAGCATGCACACAGTGGGTTACAGGATTATGGGTAGCATGGCACACAGTGGGTTACTCTGATGGTTCTTTATGGAAGGATTATGGTAGCATGGCACACAGTGGGTTACTCTGATGGTGCTTTATGGAAGGATTATGGGTAGCATGGCACACAGTGGGTTACAGGATTATGGGTAGCATGGCACACAGTGGGTTACTCTGATGGTTCTTTATGGAAGGAATTATAGGTAGCATGGCACACAGTGGGTTACAGGATAATGGGTAGCATGGCACACAGTGGGTTACTCTAATGGTTCTTTATGGAATATTATGGTAGCATGGCACACAGTGGGTTACTCTGATGGTGCTTTATGGAAGGATTATGGTAGCATGGCACACAGTGGGTTACTCTGATGGTGCTTTAGGGAAGGATTATGGGTAGCATGGCACACAGTGGGTTACCGGATTATGGGTAGCATGGCACACAGTGGGTTACTCTGATGGTTCTTTATGGAAGGATTATAGGTAGCATGGCACACATGGGTTACTCTTGATGGTGCTTTATGGAAGGGATATGGGTAACATGGCACACAGTGGGTATACTCTGATGGTGCTTTATGGAAGGATTATGGTAGCATGGCACACAGTGTTACTCTGATGGTGCTTTATGGAAGGTATATGGGTACATGGCACACAGTGGGTTACTCTGATGGTGCTTTATGGAAGGATTATGGTAGCTGGCACACAGTGGGTTACTTGATGGTGCTTTATGGAAGGATTATGGTAGCATGGCACACAGTGGGTTACTCTGATGGTGCTTTAGGAAGGATTATGGTAGCATGCACACAGTGGGTTACTCTGATGGTGCTTTATGGAAGGATTATGGGTAGCATGGCACACAGTGGGTTACTCTGATGGTGCTTTATGGAAGGATTATGGGTAGCATGGCACACAGTGGGTTACTCTGATGGTGCTTTATGGAAGGATTATGGGTAGCATGGCACACAGTGGGTTATGACTGGATTAGGGTATCGGCACGTGGTACTGTGGTTTATGAAGGATTATGGTAGCATGGCACACAGTGGGTTACTCTGATGGTGCTTTATGGAAGGATTATGGGTACATGGCACACAGTGGGTTACTCTGATGGTGCTTTATGGAAGGATTATGGGTAGCATGCAACAGTGGGTTACTCTGATGGTGCTTTATGGAAGGATTATGGGTAGCATGGCACACAGTGGGTTACTCTGATGGTCTTTATGGAAGGATATGGGTAGCATGGCACACAGTGGGTTACTTGATGGTGCTTAGAAGGATTATGGGTAGCATGGCACCAGTGGGAGTTATTATGATGTTGCTATTAGGAAGGATTATGGGTAGCATGGCACACAGTGGGTTACTCTGATGGGGCTTTATGGAAGATTATGGGTAGCATGGCACACAGTGGGTTACTCTATGGTGCTTTATGGAAGGATTATGGGTAGCATGGCCACAGTGGGTTACTTTGTGTGCTTTATGGAAGGATTATGGGTAGCATGGCACACAGTGAGTTTAAGGATTATGGGTAGCATGGCACACAGTGGGTTACCTTATGGTTCTTTATGGAAGATATGGTAGCATGGCACACAGTGGGTTACTCTGATGGTGCTTTATGGGAAGGATTTGGGTAGCATGGCACACAAGTGGGTACTCTGATGGTGCTTATGAAGGATTATGGGTAGCATGGCACACAGTGGGTTACTCTGATGGTGCTTTATGGAAGGATTTGGTAGCATGGCACACAGTGTTACTCTGATGGTGCTTTATGGAAGATTATGGGTAGCATGGCACACACAGTGGGTTACTCTGATGGTGCTTTATGGAAGGATTATGGGTAGCATGGCACACAGTGGGTTCATCTACATTATGGGTAGCATGGCACAGTGGGTTACTCTGATGGTTCTTTATGGAAGGATTATGTGATCATGGCACACAGTGGTTACTCTGATGGTGCTTTAGGAAGGATTATGGGTAGCATGGCACACAGTGGGTTACTCTGATGGTGCTTTATGGAAGATTATGGGTAGCATGGCACACAGTGGGTTACTCTGATGGTCTTTATGGAAGGATTATGGGTAGCACGGCACACAGTGGGTTACTCTGATGTGCTTTATGAAGGATTATGGGTAGCATGGCACACAGTGGGTTACTCTGATGGTGTCTTTATGGAAGGATTATGGGTAGCATGGCACACGTGGTTACTCTGATGGTGCTTTATGGAAGGATATGGGTAGCATGGCACACAGTGGGTTACTCTGATGGTGCTTTATGGAAGGATATGGGTACATGGCACACAGTGGGTTACTCTGATGGTGCTTTATGGAAGGATTATGGGTAGCATGGCACACAGTGGGTTACTCTGATGGTTCTTTATGGAAGGATATGGGTAGCATGGCACACAGTGGGTTACTCTGATGGTGCTTTATGGAAGGATTAGGGTACATGGCACACGTGGGTACTCTGATGGTGCTTTATGGAAGGATTATGGGTAGCATGGAACAGTGGTTACTCTGATGGTGCTTTAGGAAGGATTATGGGTAGCATGGCACACAGTGGTTACTCTGATGGTGCTTTAATGGAAGGATTATGGGTAGCATGGCACACAGTGGGTTACTCTGATGGTGCTTTATGGATTATGGGTAACATGGCACACAGTGGGTTACTCTGATGGTGCTTTATGGAAGGATTATGGGTAGCATGGCAACACAGGGGTTACTCTGATGGTGCTTTATGGAAGGATTATGGGTAGCATGGCACACAGTGGGTTACTCTGATGGTGCTTTATGGAAGGATTATGGGTAGCATGGCACACAGTGGTTCTCTGATGGTGCTTTATGGAAGGATAATGGGTAGCATGGCACACAGTGGTTACTCTGATGGTGCTTTATGGAAGGATTATAGGTAGCATGGCACACAGTGGGTTACTCTGATGGTGCTTTATGGAAGGATTATGGGTAGCATGGCACACAGTGGGTTACTCTGATGGTGCTTTATGGAAGGATTATGGGTAGCATGGCACACAGTGGGTTACAGGATTATGGGTAGCATGGCACACAGTGGGTTACTCTGATGGTTCTTTATGGAAGGATTATGGGTAGCATGGCACACAGTGGAGTTACTCTGATGGTGCTTTATGGAAGGATTATGGGTAGCATGCACACAGTGGGTTACTCTGATGGTGCTTATGGAAGGTTATGGGTAGCATGGCACACAGTGGTTACTCTGATGGTGCTTTATGGAAGGATTATGGGTAGCATGGCACACAGTGGGTTACTCTGATGGTGCTTTATCGGAAGGATTATGGGTAGCATGGCACACAGTGGGTTACTGATGGTGCTTTATGGAAGGATTATGGGTAGCATGGCACACAGTGGGTTACTCTCTGATGGTGCTTTATGGAAGGATTATGGGTAGCATGGCACACAGTGGGTTACTCTTTGGTGCTTATGGAAGGATTATGGGTAGCATGGCACACAGTGGTTACTCGATGGTGCTTTATGGAAGGATTATGGGTAGCATGGCACACAGTGGGTTACTCTGATGGTGCTTATGGAAGGATTATGGGTAGCATGGCACACAGTGGGTTACTTGTGGTGCTTTATGGAAGGATTATGGGTAGCATGGCACACACGTGGTGTACAGGATATGGGTAGCATGGCACACAGTGGGTTACTTATGGTTCTTTATGGAAGATTATGGTAGCATGGCACACAGTGGGTTACTCTGATGGTGCTTTGGAAGGATTATGGGTAGCATGGCACACAGGTGGGTACCGGATTATGGGTAGCATGGCACACAGTGGGTTACTCTGATGGTGCTTTTAGGAAGGATTATGGTGTAGCATGGCACACAGTGTTACTCTGATGGTGCTTATGGAAGGATTATGGGTAGCATGGCACACAGTGGGTTACTTTGGGTGCTTTATGGAAGATTATGGGTACATGGCAACAAGTGGGTTACGGATTATGGGTAGCATGGCACACAGTGGGTTCTCTATGGTCTTTATGGAAGAATTATGGTAGCATGGCAACACAGTGGGTTACTCTATGGTCTTTATGGAAGGATTATGGGTAGCATGGCACACAGTGGGTTACTCTGATGGTGCTTTATGGAAGGATTATGGGTAGCATGGCACACAAGTGGGTTCTCTGATGGTGCTTTATGGAAGGATTATGGGTAGCATGGCACACATGGGGTTACTCTGATGGTGCTTTATGGAAGGATTATGGGTAGCATGGCACACAGTGGGTTACCGGATTATGGGTAGCATGGCACACAGTGGGTTACTCTGATGGTGCTTTATGGAAGGATTATGGGTAGCATGGCACACAGTGGGTTACTCTGATGGTGCTTTATGGAAGGATTATGGGTAGCATGGCACACAGTGGTTACTTGGGCTTTATGGAAGATTATGGGTAGCATGGCACACAGTGGGTTACCGGGTTAGGAAGGTGGGTAGCATGGCACACAGTGGGTACTGATGGTGCTTTAGGAAGGATTATGGGTAGCATGGACACAGTGGGTTACTCTGATGGTGCTTATGGAAGGATTATGGGTAGCATGGCACACAGTGGGTTACTCTGTGGTGCTTTATGAAAGGATTATGGTAGCATGGCACACAGTGGGTTACTCTATGGTTCTTTAGGAAATTATGTAGCATGGCAACAGTGGGTTACTCTGATGGTGCTTTAGGAGAAGGATTATGGGTAGCATGGCACAAAGTGGGTTTACCTATGTAGTATGGTAGCATGGCACACAGTGGGTACTCTGATGGTGCTTTACGAAGGATTATGGGTAGCATGGCACACAGTGGGTTACTCTGATGGTGCTTTAGAAGGATTATGGGTAGCATGGCACACAGTGGGTTCTCTGATGGTGCTTTAGGAAGATTATGGGTAGCATGGCACACAGTGGGTTACTCTGATGGTGCTTATGGAAGGATTATGGGTAGCATGGCACACAGTGGTTACTCTGATGGTGCTTTAGGAAGGATTATGGGTAGCATGGCACACAGTGGGTTACTCTGATGGTGCTTTAGGATATGGGTAGCATGGCACACAGTGGGTTACTCTGATGGTGCTTTACGGAAGGATTATGGGTAGCATGGCACACAGTGGGTTACTCTGGTGGTCTAGCACAAAGCAGAAAGTGCACATAAACAGGTTCCCACATAACATGTGCAGTAATCAGGGGTGTAGATATATTGTATCTATGCGGTGAATGTGGAAGTGCGTATAACGTACAGCAGATATATTGTATCTATGCGGTGATGTGAAGTGCGTATAACTACAGCAGATATATTGTATCTATGCGTGAATGTGAAGTGCGTATAACGTACAGCAGATATATTGTATCTATGCGGTGAATGTTGAGTCGTATACGTACAGCAGATATATTGTATCTATGCGGTGAATGTGGAATGCGTTATAACGTACACAGATTATTGTATCTATGCGGTGAATGGTGGAAGTGCGTATAACGTACAGCAGATATATTGTATCTATGCGGTGAATGTGGAAGTGCGTATAACGTACAGCAGATATATTGTATCTATGCGGTGAATGTGGAAGTGCGTATAACGTACAGCAGATATATTGTATCTATGCGGTGAATGTGGAAGTGCGTATAACGTACAGCAGATATATTGTATCTATGGCGGTAATGTGGAAGTGCGTATAACGTACAGCAGATATATTGTATCTATGCGGTGAATGTGGAAGTGCGTATAACGTCCAGCAGATATATTTACTATGCGGTGAATGTGGAGATGCGTATAACGTACGCAGATATATTGTATCTATGCGGTGAATGTGGAAGTGCGTATAACGTCAGCAGATATATGTATCTATGCGGTGAATGTGGAAGTGCGTAAACGTACAGCAGATATATTGTACTATGCGGTGAATGTGGAAGTGCGTATAAACGTACCGCAGATATATTGTATCTATTGGTATCTATGTCGTGAATGTGGAAGTTGCGTATAACGTACAGCAGATATATTGTATCTATGCGGTGAATGTGGAAGTGCGTATAACGTACAGCAGATATATTGTATCTATGCGGTGAATGTGAAGTGCGTATAACTACAGCAGATATATTGTATCTATGCGGTGAATGTGGAGTGCGTAAACGTACAGCAGATATATTGTATCTATGCGGTGAATGTGGAAGTGCGTATAACGTACGCAGATATAGTGATCTATCGGTATGTGAAGTGCGTAAATACAGCAATATATTGTATCTTATGCGGTGAATGTGGAAGTGCGATAACACACAGCAGATATGATTGTATCTATGCGGTGAATGGAAGTCGTATAACGTACAGCAGATATATTGTATCTATGCGGTGAATGTGGAGTGCTTAAACGTACAGCAGATATATGTATCTATGCGGTGAATTTGGAAGTGCGTATAACGTACAGCAGATATATTTGTATCTCGGCGTGAATGTGGAAGTGGTTATAACGTACAGCAAATTATCTGTATCTATGCGGTGAATGTGGAAGTGCGTATAACGTACAGCAGATATATTGTATCTATACGGTGAATGTGGAAGTGTATATAACGTACAGTAGATATATTGTTACTGTTCTATCCTGTCTTCCTTCCCCTGTTACTTCCTCATTTTCTTTGTTACTGATAAGACGAAAACACAAGAGAAAATGTCTTTCTGGCTCTTCCTCGTCTGTGGCCTTGTGACTGTCCATTCCGGTACGATATTGACCATTATTAACCTATTTACTGGGGAGAGGGGATGCGGGGTTGTGTGAATAGCGTTATACTGTCTGTGTGTGTGTTTGTGTATAAAGAGAGATAAAGGGGGCACACAATGAGAGAGACACACAGAGAGAGAGAGAGGAAAGGAGAGAGACTGAGACATCCAGAGAGCATGTGGAGGGTGAAGGAATAACGCACCATGTAGAGGAAGCCAGCAATCTTATTAAAATAGAGAGAGTCTCTCACTCCCAGTACAGACCAGTAATAGACTGCTAGTTGTACATATCACTGTCAGCCAGGGGACATAATATGGTCTCAGTATAGACTGTTACACAGAATGTTCTCATGTCAATAAATCACCCTCCAGTATTACTGCCCAGGCGGATAATTAGTCTAAGGGTGATAATTTATCGAATTCAGACACCGGGAACTGGATTGCTGTAAATGATTATTATTATCCCAATGTGGGATGGTAGAGAGTGACTTGTATTTGGCTATGAGCCGTGTTTATAAAGGCACCAAACCAGGTACCAGCATGGAGGAGACGTGTCTATCTGGGTCTGTCTGTGGGATCGGGGTGTGTAAGTTGCGTTATCGATCTCTTTGGTAAAGGGGAAGTATAAGTGAAACTGAATTACCGGTCGATACGTTGTTATTTAGAGGCTGGACTTCTATTTACATCTTTTCAATATGGCACCACATCCCATCGTAGTTACAATACGTGCATGGAACATTAACTTGGTACAGTGACCCCTGGTGGGCAGGTATGAATCTGAATAGGGCTCTTAAGGCTCAAAAACACGTGCGATCACTGGGGACCTGCAATGCACGCTGTGTGTGAGCGCCCATTGCGCCCGACAACTATGGGCACTTTGCCAGCTGAAGCAGACGTTAATAATCCAGACGGTCGGGCAATGATCCCCAACCAAACATCCGTCTCAGCCGACAAGTGGACATACACTGCGTGCGTCACGTGTCGGCCTTGACAATCACATGTGTGTATGAACCGTTCCACTCACACATTATTATTCTGTATATGGTTTCAATCCCACTCCCCTCCGTCTTGCGTGGAAATGACAAAATCACCAACAAATACAAATGTGGGAGAACCAAACAAAGAAATTCTACTGCACACGTGGTTAATTCAATGTGACGTGTGTTGTAGCTAGCGTGCCCCTTCATCAAGCTGATCATTTCTCCCACATGTGTGTCTGTTGGTGTATGAACCTTTACAGATAGAACTACAATTGGTAATACTATTTATCTGGGGTGAGTGAGGATCAAACAAATGGTGGATGTCCCAATTAACAACCAGACTAGACTGAGATAAGGCAGCAGATTCATACCAGTTACAATAACAATGAAGCACAGGAAGGGATGCACAGTGGAAAGTGATGAGGGAGGCAATACAGTGGATTTATACCTGTAATGTAATGAGATGGTGTCAGGAAAGATGGAAAGTGATCCTGATGGTTCCCTAGTTAATTCTGGTGTAAATTCATCACAATACTTAGAAATGCTGCACTTGGTAAAAGGCTGCAGAAACCCTCAATATATAATGAAATTCCCAGGTTGCTACCGGTATTTAAGGAAATTCCCAGGTTGCTACCGGTATATAATGAAATTCTCAGGTTGCTACCAGTATATAATGAAATTCCCAGGTTACTACCAGTATTTAAGGAAATTCCCAGGTTGCTACCGGTATATAATGAAATTCTCAGGTTGCTACCGGTATATAATGAAATTCCCAGGTTGCTACCGGTATATAATATTTTTATATTTCATTATATAATGGTAGCAACCTGGGAATTTCAATTATATAATGGTAGCAACATGGGAATTTATTATATACTGGTAGCAACCTGGGAATTTCATTATACTGGTAGTAACCAGAGAATTTCCTAAAATACTGGTAGAACTGGGAATTCCTTAAATACTTGTAGTAACCTGGGAATTTCATTATATACTGGTAGTAACCTGGGAATTTCCTTAAATACTGGTAGTAACCTTGGAATTTCATTATATACTGGTAGTAACCTGAGAATTTCCTTAAATACTAGTAGTAACCTGGGAATTTCATTATATACTGCTAGTAACCTGGGAATTTCATTATATACTGGTAGCAACCTGGGAATTTCATTATATACTGGTAGCAACCTGGGAATTTCATTATATACTGGTAGCAACCTGGGAATTTCATTATATACTGGAGCAACCTGGAGAAATTTCATTATAGACTGGTAGTAACCGGAGAATTTCCTTATTTACTGGTAGTAACCTGGGAATTTTCCTTATTTTACTGGTAGTAACCTGGGAATTTCATTATATACTGCTAGTAACCTGGGAATTTATATATACTGGTAGCAACCGGAATTTCATTATATACTGGTAGCAACCTGAGAATTTCCTTAAATACTGGTAGTACCTGGGAATTTCATTTTACTGGTAGCAACCTGGGAATTTCACTTATATACTGGTAGTAACCTGGGAATTTTCTTAAATACTGGTAGTAACCTGGGAATTTCCTTAAATACTGGTAGTAACCTGGGAATTTCATTATATACTGGTAGTAACCTGGGAATTTCATTATATACTGGTAGCAACCTGGGAATTTCATTATATACTGGTAGCAACCTGGGAATTTTTATATACTGGTAGCAACCTGGGAATTTCATTATATACTGGTAGTAACCAGAGAATTTCTTAAATACTGGTAGCAACTGGGAATTTCCTTAAATACTTGTAGTAACCTGGGAATTTCATTATATACTGGTAGTAACCTGGGAATTTCCTTAAATACTGGTAGTAACCTGGGAATTTCATTATATACTGGTAGTAACCTGAGAATTTCCTTAAATACTAGTAGTAACCTGGGAATTTCATTATATACTGCTAGTAACCTGGGAATTTCATTATATACTGGTAGCAACCTGGGAATTTCATTATATCTGGTAGCAACCTGGGAATTTCATTATATACTGATAGCAACCTGGGAATTTCATTATATAATGGTAGCAACCTGAGAATTTCATTATATACTGGTAGTAACCTGAGAATTTCCTTATTTTACTGTAGTAGTAACCTGGGAATTTCCTTATTTTACTGGTAGTAACCTGGGAATTTCATTATATACTGCTAGTAACCTGGGAATTTCATTATATACTGGTAGCAACCTGGGAATTTCATTATATACTGGTAGCAACCTGAGAATTTCCTTAAATACTGGTAGTAACCTGGGAATTTCATTATATACTGGTAGCAACCTGGGAATTTCATTATATACTGGTAGTAAAGGGAATTTCCTTAAATACTGGTAGCAACCTGGGAATTTCCTTAAATACTGGTAGCAACCTGGGAATTTCATTATATACTGGTAGTAACCTGGGAATTTCATTATATACTGGTAGCAACCTGGGACTTTCATTATATACTGGTAGCAACCTGAGAATTTCCTTAATATTAAACTGGGATTTCATATATACTGGTAGCAACCTGGGAATTTCATTATATACTGGTAGTAACCTGGGAATTTCCTTAAATACTGGTAGTAACCTGGGAATTTCCTTAAATACTGGTAGTAACCTGGGAATTTCATTATATACTGGTAGTAACCTGGGAATTTCATTATATACCGGTAGTAACCTGAGAATTTCTTAAATACTGGTAGCACTGGGAATTTCTTAAATATGGTAGTAACCTGGGAATTTCATTATATACTGGTAGTAACCTGGGAATTTCATTATTACTGGTAGCAACCTGAGAATTTCATTATATACTGGTAGCAACCTGAGAATTTCCTTAAATACTGGTAGTAACCTGGGAATTTCATTATATACTGGTAGCAACCTGGGAATTTCATTATATACTGGTAGTAACCTGGGAATTTCCTTAAATACTGGTAGTAACCTGGGAATTTCCTTAAATACTGGTAGTAACCTGGGAATTTCATTATATACTGGTAGTAACCTGGGAATTTCATTATATACCGGTAGTAACCTGAGAATTTCCTTAAATACCGGTAGTAACCTGGGAATTTCCTTAAATACTGGTAGTAACCTGGAAATTCATTATATACTGGTAGCAACCTGAGAATTTCCTTAAATACTGGTAGTAACCTGGGAATTTCATTATATACTGGTAGCAACCTGGGAATTTCATTATATACTGGTAGTAACCTGGGAATTTCATTATATACTGGTAGTAACCTGGAAATTTCCTTAAATACTGGTAGTAACCTGGGAATTTCCTTAAATACTGGTAGTAACCTGGGAATTTCATATATACTGGTAGTAACCTGAGAATTTCCTTAAATACTGGTAGTAACCTGGGAATTTCCTTAAATACTGGTAGTAACCTGGAAATTTCATTATATACTGGTAGCAACCTGAGAATTTCCTTAAATACTGGTAGTAACCTGGAAATTTCATTATATACTGGTAGCAACCTGGAATTTCATTATATACTGGTAGCAACCTGGGAATTTCATTATATACTGGTAGCAACCTGGGAATTTCATTATATACTGGTAGTAACCTGGGAATTTCATTATATACCGGTAGTAACCTGGGAATTTCATTATATACCGGTAGTAACCTGGGAATTTCAATATATACGGTTAGTAACCTGGGAATTTCATTATATACCGGTAGTAACCTGGGAATTTATTATATACGGTAGCAAACTGAGAATTTCATTATACCGGTAGAAAACCTGGGATCATTATATACCGGTAGTAACCTGGGAATTTCATATATACCGGTAGTAACACTGGGAATTTCATTATTATACGGTAGTAACCTGAGAATTTCCTTAAATACCGGTAGTAACCTGGGAATTTCATTATATACTGGTAGTAACCTGGGAATTTCATTATATCTGGTAATCAACCGGGAATTATTATATACTGGTAGCAACCTGGGAATTTATTAATACTGGTAGCAACCTGGGAATTTCATTATATACTGGTAGTAACCAGGAATTTCTAAATACTGGTAGCAACCTGGGAATTTCCTAAATACTTGTAGTAACCTGGAATTCATTATATACTGGTAGTAACCTGGGAATTTCCTAAATACTGGTAGTAACCTTTTTTCATTATTACTGGTAGTAACCTGAGAATTTCCAAATACTAGTAGTAACCTGGGAATTTCATTATATACTGCTGTAACTGGGAATTTTATTATATGGTAGCAACCTGGGAATTTTATTATATACATGGTAGCAACCTGGAATTTCATTATTATACTGGTAGCAACCTGGGAATTTCATTAATACTCGGTAGCAACCTGAGAATTTCATTATATACTGGTAGTAACCTGAGAATTTCCTTATTTTACTGGTAGTAACCTGGGAATTTCATTATATACTGCTAGTAACCTGGGAATTTCATTATATACTGCTAGTAACCTGGGAATTTCATTATATACTGGTAGCAACCTGGGAATTTCATTATATACTGGTAGCAACCTGAGAATTTCCTTAAATACTGGTAGTAACCTGGGAATTTCATTATATACTGGTAGCAACCTGGGAATTTCATTATTACTGGTAGTAACCTGGGAATTTCCTTAAATACTGGTAGCAACCTGGGAATTTCCTTAAATACTGGTAGTAACCTGGGAATTTCATTATATACTGGTAGTAACCTGGGAATTTCATTATATACTGGTAGCAACCTGGGAATTTCATTATATACTGGTAGCAACCTGAGAATTTCCTTAAATACTGGTAGTAACCTGGGAATTTTCATATTACTGGTAGCAACCTGGGAATTTCTATTATATACTGGTAGTAACCTGGGAATTCCTTAAATACTGGTAGTAACCTGGGAATTTCTTAAATACTGGTAGTAACCTGGGAATTTCATTATATACATGGTAGTAACCTGGGAATTTCATTATACCGGTAGTAACCTGAGAATTTCCTAAATACTGGTAGTAACCTGGGAATTCCTAAATACTGGTAGTAACTGGAAATTTCATATTACTGGTAGCAAACTGAGAATTTATTAAATACTGGTCGTAACCTGGGAATTCATTATATACTGGTAGAACCTGGGAATTTGAATTTACGATTCATTATATATGGTAGTAACCTGGAAATTCCTTAATACTGGTGTAGTAACCTGGGGAATTTCCTTAAATACTGGTAGTAACCTGGGAATTTCATTATATACTGGTAGTAACCTGGAATTTCATTATATACTGGTAGTCACTGAGAATTTCCTTAAATACTGGTAGTAACCTGGGAATTTCCTTAAATACTGGTAGAAACCTGGAATTTCATTATATCCTGGTAGCAACCTGGGAATTTCATTTATACTGGTAGCAACCTGGGAATTCATTATATACTGGTAGCAACCTGGGAATTATATATACTGGTAGCAACTGGGAAATTTCATATATTACGGTAACACTGGGAATTTCATATATACCGGTAGTAACCTGGGGAATTCATTATATACGGTAAAACCTGGGAATTATTATAACGGTAGCAACTTGAGAATTTCATATTACCGGTAGCAACTGGAATTTCCTTATATACCGGTAGCAACCTGGGAATTTCTTATTATACCGGTAGCAAACCTGGGAATTTCATTATATACGGTAGCAACCTGGAATTTCAATTATACGGTGCAATGGGATTTCTTAATACGGTAGCAACCTGGGAATTTCATTATATTACCGTAGTAACCTGGGAATTTCATTATATACCGGTAGCAACCTGGGGAATTTCATATATCCGGTAGCAACCTGGGAATTTCTATATCCGGTAGCAACCTGGGAATTTCATTATATACCGGTAGCAACCTGGGAATTTCATTATATACCGGTAGAGAACCTGGGAATTTCATTATATACCGGTAGCAAACTGGGAATTCCTTAAATACCGGTAGCTAACCTGGGGAATGTCATTATTATACCGGTAGCAACTGGGGAATTTCTAAATAGCGGTAGCAACCGGGGGATTTTAG
>JAACNH010001378.1:0-78603 GCA_019447015.1 Hymenochirus boettgeri | reverse complement strand
ATCTAATACAATACAATCCTATACAATACAATACAATACATTCCAATCCAATACAATACAATCCTATACAATCCAATACAATACAATATAGTACAGTACAATCCAATCCAATACATTCCAATCCTATAAAATACAATACAATACAATACAGTACAATACAATACAGTACAATACAATACATAGCTGTGGCCCTTGTCATAAGGAATGCAATAGCTGGCCCTATTAGGCACGGTATTTAGGGCGTCAGCGTTGGCCGCTTTTCACTAAAATGGTCGAGGATTCGTTGGGCGCCGTTGTCACTATGGTCAACAGTGCTGTGGTGTGGTTACGCCTGATGTCGACTATGTACAATAAGCGGGTGGCGCCTTGTGCAAAACTATTTTCCAATAGAGTTGGCCCGTATGTCCAGCTGATGTAAAATAGCGGTGGCCACTTGTCACCTAGTAAAGGTGGAGCAGTGGGGACCAACTTATGTCAACTAATGTAAAAAGCGTTTGGCCCTTGTCACTATGGTAGAAATATACGATAAAATGAAGGCGCCTTGTACACTGACTGTTGATAATAACAAGCGTAGACCAGGCGTTTTTCAACTAATGATACATAGCGTGGCCCTTGTAACATGGTAATAGCGTTTCCGCTTGATCCCGATGGTAAATAAGCTTGGGCCCTTGTCGAAACTAGAAAAGTTGATAAAGTAATAGGCGTGGCCCTTTCAACGTAGGAATGATAAATCGACGTGGCCCTTGATCGACTGAGTTGTAACAAAATACAAGTCGATAAGTGCCCGAATGTCAGGGCATGGGTAATGTAATAATAAGGTACGGTGGCAAACGTATGTACACTATGGTTAAAGTACATTGGCCCATTGTCAGCGTGAAGGCGTGGAAAACATAGCGATGGGCACCTTGATTCCTATGATAAACGGATGGTCGGTGTGACCTGAATTCAGTTCGGACCGAGAGAGCCTATAGCCCTGATTTCGACTACGCTACCCCAAAACCCAATCCGAGGTCTACGGGAGCAAGTGTCACCCATGTCCTCTTACATAATCATGGACAGCAGAAAAGAGACCAGCGCTGGCCCCCAGTACAAACTACCCGGGGGGAAGGATCCACAGGTAAAAGGGATGCAGAATATTAACCGGCACACAGAGTTGGCTGAGAAGCATTGGGCTAGGCCAAGTGCTAACATGGTGCGAAACTAGCGCCTGTAACACGGTGGCTTATCCCAGAAGCTAACATTGGCTATCCCGAAGACTCAACACTGATGCTAATCCCATGCTAACACTGTACGGGATATCACACGTGCTAAAGCCTGGAAAAAGCGCTGGAATCCCAGGGGTGCTAACATGATAACTAATCCCAGATGACTAAGCAATTGTGTCTAATCGAGGAAGCGAGTGGCTCAACAGCGTGCTAGTACGGCCCAGAAAAGTGCGAACACGGTACTAGCCCAGTGCTAAAACATATGGACTATCCCCAGTGCCTAACAAAATTGGCGCTAGGTGTCCCAACTGGAACTAAACATTGCAGCTAGGTCGCCAGTGCTAAACATTGCGCTATCAACCAGTGCACACTTCAGCGATCCCAAGTGCTAAAACACTAGCGCTGGTCGCCAATGCTAAAACATGGGCGCTCAGTACGCACCAGGTGCTAGACACTCAGCGAACTGAAACCCGGTGACTAAAGCAAGCGTGTAAGCTCAGAGTACAGGCAGGTTCGTACGGCATAGTAGGGCAGCTAAAATAAATCAACCAGTGCTAAAGGCATAAAAAGCGCTAAGAAACAACGCATGGCTAAACATTTTGCTATCACCAATGCTAAACGAAATATTCTCTGAATCAAAGCCAGTGACTAAACGGTCGCTGTCCCAGTGCTAACCGTTTCCGGCTGGGAGGAATCGGAAAAATGCCCCAGATGTCCATTTTGACTAGTCCACACAGTTTCGCTAACATAATGTGGCCGGGTCCCGTGAGAGAACGTTGCGCTAAAGTAAAAAAGGATCCCATTTGCTAAACGGCGTTGCGACTAGGGGAAGGGTAACTAATCGGCCATGCTAAACATTGCGAGCTGAAAAAATACCCAGTGCTAAACATTGAGCAAGCTAAGGGTCCCAGATGCTAGAAAACATATAATGCGCTAAAAAATCCCGTGCCTAAACCTTGCGCTGTCCCCGTGCTAAACCTTGCGCTGAAAGGTCCCAAGTGCTAACAAACGTTGCTCTGTAAAAGGGTCCCATGGTGAACACTTGTGCGGCTAGTCCCATGCTCACATAATCCGCTTTCGGCCAGAAAAGCTAACGTTGCGGCTGATCCCGAGGTGGCGTAAACTTGCGAATGTCCATTTGCTAAACTTAGCGCTGATCACCCAGTGACTAAAACGTTGCCTCGTCCCAGGGCTAAACGTTGCGCGGTGGTCCCAGTCAGCTAACTTTGCGCTTACCCAGGTGCTAAACATTGTGCTATCCCAGTGCTAAACATTGTGCATATCGGGCCGGGGATGTCGTAAACCACTAGGAGTAGCTAATCCAGTGTCATAACACTTGATGGACAATTCCCAGTGCTACACATTGCAGCTATCCATTCTAAACAGTGCGCTAGGTCCTGCAATGCGGAGACTTGGCGCTAAAGGAGTCCCAGGGTGCTAAGACTGCAGTTCTTCTAATCCCAGTGCTAACATTGCGCTAATCCCAGTGGTCTAACAGCTGGAGCGCAAAATAGTCCCGAGTGGCTAGAACGACTAAAAATGGCATAACTACGCGCCGTGCTAAACACTAGCGCTGTCCCAGTGCTAAAAAACAAGCTGTCGCTGGGGGTCGCGGCAGTGTCTAAAAAATTGCGGCTAAAAAAATACACCAGGCGGAAGCATTGGGGCGTGCTATCTCCTCAGTGGCTAATCATTTTGCTATCCCAGTGCTAGACTGCGCTGTCCAGTGCTAACTTCGCTTTCCCCGTCTAAACGTTTGCGCTAATCCCATGTGCCATGTTTGCTTATCCCAGTGCTAACATTGGCGCTATCCCAGTGCTAAACATTGCGCTATCCCAGTGCTAAACATTGCGTCTATTCCCATGGCTCAACCATTGCGCTAATCCCACCAGTGCTAAACTTGCGCTATCCCTGGCTAACATGGCGCTCCCAGTGCTAAACATTGCGCTATCCCAGTGCTAAACATTGCGCTGTCCCAGTGCTAAACGTTGCGCTGTCCCAGTGCTAAACGTTGCCGCTGTCCAGTGCTAAACTTGGCTGCTTATCCCAGTGCCTACACATTGCGCTGTCCCAGTGCTAAACGTTGCGCTGTCCCAGTGCTAAACTGTTGCGCTGTCCCAGTGCTAAACGTTGCGCTGTCCCAGTGCTAAACGTTGCGCTATCCCAGTGCTAAACGATTGCGCTGTCCCAGTGCTAAACATTGCGCTGTCCCAGTGCTAAACGTTGCGCTGTCCCAGTGCTAAACGTTGCGCTATCCCAGTGCGAACATTGCGCTTCCCAGTGCTAAAACTTGCGCTTCCCAGTGCTAAACATTCGCGTCCCGGCTAAACATTCGCTCGTCCCAGCGCTAAACATGCGCTTCCCAGCGCGCAACATTGGCGCTTCCCAGCGCTAACATTTGCGTACCGCGAAAAACCTTTCGCTTCCCAGCTCTAATCCATTGCGCTGTCCCGCGAAACATTGCGCTGTCCCAGTGCTAAACATTGCGCTGTCCCAGTGCTAACATTGTTGCGCTTCCCAGTGCTAAACATTGCGCTGTCATCTCTAGAAACTGCGCTTCCCAGGCTAAACATTGCGCTTCCCGCTAAACTTGCGCCTGCTCGCCACGTGCTAACATTGCGCTTCGTCCCCAGCTAAACATTGCGCTAGGTCCCAGCGCTAAACGCATGGCTTGCGCTTCCCGCGCTAAACATTGCGCTGCTCCCCGCTAACATTGCGCTGTCCCAGCGCTAACATTGCGCCTGTCCACCAGCGCTAAGTCGCTCAGTAAGATTGCGCTATCCCAGGCTAACATTGCCGCTGTCCCAGGCACGTTGCGTGTCACTAACACATTGCCTTACCCAGTCGCTAAAGCATTGGCTGTCCCAGGCTAAAGCATTGCGCTGTCCATTGTAAAGCATTGCGCTGTCCCAGGTAGCTGATCCCAAGCATTGCTCCGCCTACTCGCTTCCATAGTCGCTAACATTGCGCTACCCAGCGCTAAAGCATGTGCGCTCCATCGCCTAAAGCCATTGCGCTATACCCCAGCGTCTACATTGCGCTATCCAGCGCTAACATTGCGCTAATCCCCCAGCGCTAAACATTGCGCTATCCCAGCGCTAAACAATTGCGCTATCCCAACGCTAAACATCTTGCAACTATCCCAGCGCTAAACATTGCGGCTATCCCAGCGACCCAGCGCTATTCAACATTGCGCTAGTTACCCACGTGCTAAACAGTTGCGCTATCCCGCTTACACATGCTAATCCCAGCGCTAAACATTGCGCTATCCCAGCGCTAAACACATTGCGCTATCCCAGCGCTAAACATTGCGCTCTTCCCAGCGCTAAACATTGCGCTATCCCAGCCGCTAAACATTGCGCTATCCCAGCGCTACAACATTGCGCTATCCCAGCGCTAAACATTGCGCTATCCCACTCGCTAATATTGCCGCTATCCCGCCTTAAACATTGTCCTATCCCAGCGCTAAACATTGCGCTATCCCAGCGCTAAACATTGCGCTATCCCAGCGCTAAACATTGTGCTATCCCAGTGCGTGATTATGAACATTATTAGGGCGATTATATATATTTCGGGCCTTATCTACCTACCTGGGCTGTGCTAAAAAAAGGAGCTAAACTCACCCTAACCCATATTGTAAATATTAGCGCAAGTTTAACTCCATCATTTCATTGGCTGCAAAAGTTTCGCCCGAAGACCCCCAGGGCCGCACTGTTTTTAATAAAGGATTTGCACCACTTTTAACCCCACCATTTAGGAGCAGGTAATGGCTGGTGGCGCTGGGGTAAAATTCCTTTTGGGATTTACCCCCAGGAGCAAATCCGGTATTCAATGTTGGAAGACACATTTGCCTGGAGAAATTTGCGAATCTGTGTGAATGAGGCCCTTACAGGGCTGTCGCTCTGGGATAATCTCCCGAACGGGATTCAATCTAGTGTTTGCGCAAGCTATCAGCCAGCGTTAAAATCACGGCGATATTTAATCACGAGCGCCGGATGCACGGGTATCTTTTCCGTGACCTACACATGCGCCAGTAATATGGAACCGGTTGGCGCGATTTTAACTTCATAGAATTGCCCAGCGCCTGTGGGTAAATCGCCCTGTTTATGTGCTAAACCCCAGAATGGATGAAGTTGCCGTCTCTGTACATACAGCAGGGACATTTCAATATAAACCGTGGGTGGGTTTTAAGGTTCCAGCAGGTGGAGGGTTAACATGATCCGCGTTCCATCTTCCAGCTCATTGTTGCGCTATTGATTTCCACCCTTCGGTTCCCAGAGTGCACTTTGTATACGTCCCGGTCCTGCGTGCGTCTCCTATAGACTTCCATCCATTATCCTCTTCTCCATTCGGAAAGAGCGACCCCTGCGCTGCACTAAGCTGCACTTAGCTGGATGGGGAGACGGAAGATAAAAGCTATTATTACTGTGGGTTCTGTAAAGAGGGTGAAGAGGCCACAGAGAAAACAAACAGACCAATAATGGGGGGGAAACACTGAGAGACTAATTGGCTTCACCAAGAATCAGACACTGCCCAGACATTGTCCATGGTCTCCAGAACAATGACACCCAGGGACACAGCTCTCTGATTAATGGAAAGAGATTGAAGTTCCCCTAGATGTAATGTACGAACAGCTCCATCCCTCGGGGGCCCAAGTTCTTTCCCTGTGGATATAGTGCAGGAGCCAACACAGTGTGACATCCCCCCGTGGGTCTCCTACCAAACCCTCATCAACATGGACCTTTCATTGGAAAGTCTCAGCTCTGTAGTATTAGATCGCTGCTGACTGCAGAGCTACAAATGGTGTCAGAGGTTTAATTTCCTGTCAAATGTAAACGATGAAACATCCACAAATCATAGAGTGATAACATCCAATCAAACGGCACGATTTCTGGTGTCTTTGATGGATCTTAATAATAATAGATTCTAGGATGGATCATACCATAATAATGTACTATGATGGGTCATACCATAATAATGTACTTAGATGGATCATACCATAATAATGTTACTATGATGGGTCATACCATAATAATGTACTATGGTGGGTCATACCGTTATAATGTACTATGGGGGGTCATACCATTATAATTGACTATGATGGCTCATACCATGATAATGTACTATGATGGGTCATACCACTATGTACTATAGGGTCATATTTACTTACTGACTATGGGGGTCATACCATAATAATGTACTATGGTGGGTCATACCATAATAATGTACTATGATGGGTCATACCATAATAATGTACTATGATGGGTCATACCATAATTACATGCTGAGTCGGGCCATACCAAAGCTACATCTTGTAATAGTTCATTCTATAATTGCTCATACTCTTTGCACGCCATGGCTCGTCTCTTTGAAGGACACACATTTTACACTTATACTATCTTTACTATCTGGATTACTGATGTAGATAACTGGCTGTAGCCCATCCCTAGCTGCGCCCGTACTACCAGGCTAGATTTCCGCTCCCAACCCAAGCTAACAACCCCCAGTGGTCCTGTGTCTGTACGTGGAATGTCAATGCGCTGATCATATTCTTTACCTTTTCTGTTCACAGACAAACCTGAGAATTTTAATGTCCGAGATGTTTGAAGTTCGCAACACACAGAAAGGTTTTCTACACGAGTTCCTGGTCACGCAGCTGAAAATCAACCAGAGCTACGAGGTCCTACTGACGCCCTTCACTGTATTCGGAGCAGGGGACTCGGCTTCCAGGATTATCCGATTTGCAGAACGTAAGTCGCTCAAAACCTGAATTCACACACCAACCCCCCTAACTGCCCACTGTGAAAATCACGTAACTACAACATCAATATCACAGCCCGGGGTTAAACCTAAAGACATAATATGGGCTAAAATGGGTTTATTTCTCACTGGTAATATAGCTCAGGAAGGGCTGATTCAAATGATATATGCCTTGTTTTCCTCATTGGACCTCCCCTCACCCACTGAGCTCAGACATGCTCAGTGTATTACACCTGTGAAGTCACACAGAGAGGAGGTGCCTAATGTTTCCCATTGGTAAGGGGGGTTGGAGTGTAAGGAAATGGTTTGGTGTAGTTTTTATTTTCTGTGTACAGATTTGGTTCCATGTTCGGTCTATAATCACCCCGTGTCTGTATATTTTATTACATGTTATTATTGATTTATGGGAAGTTATAAATAAGGGGAAACCGTTTCTCTGACGGATTATTTGACCTTTAGTAATAACAGGCCATGGGGTATATTTCATTCTCTTGGTTATAAAGACAAATCGGAGTTTAACCCTTTGAAGGCATGAGAAAGATTTAGAATCTCATTAAAGAGAAATGACAGAGAAGGGAATAAATCGTCTAATAAAAGAGAATTGACAGACCCTTATTGGGGGGGCAGGACGTACAGCGCCCCATGTGGGGGACCTTGTCATCTCTCTCACCGGCGAGGGGACCTGACTGTTCGTTTCAGATCAGCGACTGGTTGTCAGTGCGTGTGGCTGTTCTCTGCCGTGGGGAACCCATCGACCGCGTTTAATCTGAGCGCCATCAATATTTCACGGGCAGATTAACCCACTACACACCAGTCTGGAGGTTACAGCCTGCCCTCGCATTCTGTGGATACGCTTCTCTCAAAGGAAATCAGAAGGAATTACCGTTACAGACCAGGAACAAATTGTAATTGATTACACTGGATCCATCTGGTCCACGTTGGACATCGACACAGTTATAGGAAAGAAATAAAGGCTCAGTAAACACTGAAAACATCCCATTATTACCCACACCATGTATCACTATTAGAAAGGTCACATTAAGGTAGAATATTATTAGTATTTTGTAGAAATAAGTTCCATCTCCATCCTGGGTTCCAGATACAATGGACAATGTTCGTTAAAATAGATCTAATGTGATGACATTTGTTGTGGTGCCTTGTAGGGAATCATGGGATCTGTAGTTTTGCAGCAGGAGGAGAGTCTGCTGGCATGTCCTTTTATTACACAGGATGTGGTCCTGTCCATCCTATGGTAAATTTAATATTAATGAATGTTCTGTCCCTGAGCCTAGATTGGAGAATGACTTGGGTTTATTGATGGAGGTTCCTAGAGGGGTGTTCCTAGAGTTATTGACACCTGAAACAACTTTTAAATGCTGCCTATTGGCAGACGAGGGGTGACATGTGAAGCGGGCGTGGCTTCATCAGGGAACATAAGCATGGATAGTGCAGGTGGGTATGGTGGGTTGGCTAACACTGACTGGTGAACTTAACACTGATTGGTGGACTGGTGCTAAAATGCGGTATTGCAGGAAGGAGGATTTTTTTTAACTGCTGCCTTTTAAGTGTTCCGCAGGGGTGCGCCAAATGTTTCAGTTTGCTTCATGGTAGGGGCACCCCTGATTGCAGGTAGTAAAATAACAATATTCTCATAGTGTGGATTCATTTCCCAACCTGGAACAATACAAGCTACATCCTCACCATGTTTACAAGCTACTGCAGTGGTGGAAAAGATTTTCCTGACCTCGCACAGGTGTAGATTAGTGTTGAAATAGGCTAGAAAGACTAATGATCTGTAGTTTAATCAGCAACCTTCTGGGCCGTATTTTATCATGTGTCTCTCTGTAATATGTATTTATAGGAAACGCTGAGACCAGGAGCCTTAAGATGATAAAGTGACTCGCAGTGTCTGGTAATTAACTGGGAAGTAGATTCTTTTCCCTATTCCCTCAGGTCACAATTAAATTTTGTGTGAAGTGACAATATTACTCATTCCCCATGCTGAATCCCTGTCTGTGATTTGTTAATCTCTCCAGGTAGCGAATAGACATAATGCACAACACGCGACCCCAGGAGACCTTATTAACCCCCGAAATAAAAATGGGCCGTCCAACCAGGGCAACTCACAGCCAATAGGAAAACGTCCGAAATATTGAATAGAAAAGGAAAATGTCAAACCTTGAACTTTCGTATTTTAATTAAAATGTGTCTGGCGGTCTCTGTTCGGGGAACCGCCACGTAGATAGGAAAATAAAGGGTTGTATAAGAAGATAATATATATAAATTCTATTGGTGTTTCACAGCTAGACTAGTTCACCATCAGTTATTCTAGGGACACTTACAGGAACTCACAGGTAGGTTTGTCTAATAATCTTGGGGAAATAACCCCACATCGTCTATGACTGTTTCTTCTTCAAATCCTTCCGCCTCTTTATGTAATGCCAGACACTCAGGATGATGTGGAAATCAGGTCTCTGTGTGGACCATACCATCACTTCCATGCCTATGTGTGGACCATACCATCACTTCCAGGGCTGTGTGGACCATACCATCACTTCCAGGGCTCTGTGTGGACCATACCATCACTTCCAGGTGTCTGTGTGGACCATACTATCACTTCCAGGGCTCTGTGTGGACCATACCATCACTTCCATGCCTCTGTGTGGACCATACCATCACTTCCAGGGCTGTGTGGAACATACCATTACTTCCATGCCTCTGTGTGGACCATACCATCACTTCCAGGCCTCTGTGTGGACCATACCATCACTTCCAGGGCTCTGTGTGGATTCATACCATCACTTCCACTACTCTGTGGTGGACCATAACCATGGGACTTCCCATGTCCTCTGTGTGGACCCTACCATCCTTGCAGTCCTCTGTCTGACCATACCATCACATTTCCAGGGCTCTGTGTGGATCATACCATCACTTCCAGTACTCTGAGTGGACCTAGGACATCACTTCAGGGCTTCTGTGTGGACCATACCATCACTTCCAGGTGTCTGTGTGGACCATACCCTCACTTCCAGAGCTCTGTGTGGATTATACCATCACTTCCAGGGCTCTGTGTGGACCATACCATCACTTCTGGGGCTCTGTGTGGATCATACCATCACTTCCAGTGCTTTGTGTGGATCATACCATCACTTCCAGTACTCTGAGTGGAACAGACCATTCACTCCAGTCTCTGTGTGGACCATACCATCACTTCCAGGGCTCTGTGTGGACCATACCATCACTTCCAGGGCTCTGTGTGGATCATACCATCACTTCCAGGGCTCTGTGTGGACCATACCATCACTTCCAGAGCTCTGTGTGGACCATGCCATCACTTCCAGGGCTCTGTGTGGATTATGCCATCACTTCCAGGGCTCTGTGTGGATTATACCATCACTTCTGGGGCTCTGTGTGGATCATACCATCACTTCCAGTGCTTTGTGTGGATCATACCATCACTTCCAGGGCTCTGTGTGGACCATACCATCACTTCCAGGGTTCTGTGTGGACCATACCATCACTTCCAGGGCTCTGTGTGGATCATACCATCACTTCCAGGGCTCTGTGTGGATTATACCATCACTTCTGGGGCTCTGTGTGGATCATACCATCACTTCCAGTGCTTTGTGTGGATCATACCATCACTCCAGGGCTCTGTGTGGATCATACCATCACTTCCAGGGCTCTGTGTGGATCATACCATCACTTCCAGGTCTGTGTGTGGACCATATCATCATTTCCAGGTGTGACATTGACATTGGATGTATGTTTGGGGTCATTATCCTTCTGCAGAAAAAATGTGGAGCCAATCAGATGCCTCCCTGATGGTATTGCATGATGGGTAATAATCTGTATATATGAGGAACACATGAATCCTGACCAAATCCTCATTTGCAGAATTGCAGCCCCAAACTTCTACCATGTTTCACTGTTGCCTTCAGGTCATTATCAGTGATGTAACTAGAAATTACCAGGCCCTTCTGCAAACCGTTAATGGGGCCCTCTTCATACTACCATCTACAATAGTTTTCTGTGGCAGGGGCTGCGTTTTTAGTAAAAACATTAATAATTTGGACCCCCTACCTGCAGCTGCCATGGTGGTTACGCCCCTGATCCTTTTTCTACAGCACTTTGATGAACAAATTGACTTTATCTTGAGTCCTGAGACCAGCTGAGTGTAGTTGAGTCACTTGGTCTTGTTTTCATGTTGGAGTCTCAGTTCTTCCATAAAGACGTCCTAGACAGTAGGTGGGTGTGTCTGGGTCCCTTCGGTTTCTACCAGTTCCGAGCCCGTGCTCCTTCTGATTTCCAAGCCTCTAGGATCCTAAATCTTGACCATTTCTTTGTGCTTCTTTAAAAGAGCCTGAACAACTCTGGGAACCCCAGTCTGATGGTGAGTGGCAGATCACACCAGATATTGATTGGGTTTAGGTTTCACTGTGACCATTCTTCCTGCATATTCTCATTCTATATAAATAGAAACACTATAGTGTAGATATACAGTTATTACTTCCAGCTCTCCACAAGGCTCTCTAATGAATTCCCCTTCCCAATGGTCCTGGGGGGAATCATTGACGTTGTCCAGGGGTCGACCTTGTTGAATATAAGGCCCTGGGTGAAATATTACAGTCGGAAACCTTTTGACATTTGGGAAACGAAACATAAAGACTTTCCCTATAGCTGGGGTTTAATAATGCTGTATAAATCCAGAGGGGGTGATTAGTATGGTAGCTCTGTGACCTAGTGGTTGGTTATCTGTAATAAAAGGCCCCATAGGTAGGTATGAGGATTCGGTGTGACTTTATCGCTTTATGTGGGTTTTAATGGTTCCAAACTGTACAAACTTCATCTTCTATTTCATTCTTCGTCATTTGTAACCAAATATTCACCAGTATAAAGTCGGTAACATGGAGTCTCACTAACCTGGTGCTGCGATCGCTTTGGGAAAATTTTCCTTTCGGTGTTTAATTTACAGCCTGGGGGATTAAACCCTTCACATCTTTACCGCCAGCCAGTGAGACTTTAACCCCTTATTATACTGCATGTCTGCCGGTAAATGAGGACGATATTTTGCAACCCCTTTTCTTTAGCACAGTAAGAGACAAGCGGCTCATTGGGAGACTGGGTATATCCAAGTTAGTAAGGGAGAAGGAGGAATTAGATTTTGACATTTTAATTGTGATGTGCGTGAGAACCCAGCAAGGTTAAATATTGCTTTTCTCTATAGAAACACTTTACACACATCGTCTCTCTGGCACCGCCCCTCAATGATGTCTAGGACACACACATGCTCAGTAAATTCAGTGATAAACCTGATAGATAGAGATGGCCAAACTTTCGGTCCGTTTTCAAACTTTCAAAAATTTCAAAAAAGTTCAAAAGTTCGAAAACGGACCAAGTCAATGGGGGGTAAATAGTTTGGAAAGTTAGGATGAACTTTCTGAAATATAACAATGTAAACTTTACTGTACAGGCCTCTGGGACCTGGTCTGGGGAACACGTCTGTGCACACGTAATGGCAAAAAAACCTGCAGTTTCCACTGGCCGCTTTAGAAAATACTCAAACTTTCCGGGATTTTCGAACGTTTTGCAAAACTCGTACGGCAATAGATTGTTACAGTAGTCAAGACGGGAGATTATAAGGGCATGGATGAGCATTTTAAGATAGACTGGAGAGGAGAGAGATGAGAGGCCGGGAGTCCAAGCAGTAGAATGTTACAGTAGTCAAGATGGGAGATTATAAGGGCATGGATGAGCATTTTAAGATAGACTGGAGAGGAGAGAGATGAGAGGCCGGGAGTCCAAGTAGTAGAATGTTACAGTAGTCAAGATGGGAGATTATAAGGGCATGGATGAGCATTTTAAGATAGACTGGAGAGGAGAGAGATGAGAGGCCGGGAGTCCAAGTAGTAGAATGTTACAGTAGTCAAGACGGGAGATTATAAGGGCATGGATGAGCATTTTAAGATAGACTGGAGAGGAGAGAGATGAGAGGCCGGGAGTCCAAGTAGTAGAATGTTACAGTAGTCAAGACAGGAGATTATAAGGGCATGGATGAGCAGTTTAAAGGGCATGTCCACCCCCAAAACTATAATCCCCCCAACTACTGGCCCCACCATGTAGTGTAGTCTAATCCTTACCTCACATCCCAGCTCCATAGGGTTCTCCTGTAGTCCCCCCCCAAAGTCCCAAAAACTGCCCACCAGGAGGCTAGCAGAGTCCATATAGGACTCTGCCTCCTACCTGGCCTCCGGGAGAAGTTTGGCATGCGTACTGCAGCCCTTCTCCCCCTCCCTCCCCCTCCCTCTCCCCCGATTCCCTCCCCCTAGCGTAAAATCTTTAATATAAAGATTCCCCCTGGGCTCCCAGCCCCAACCCTATTTTTGTATCTAGAAACTCCCAAACTTTACTTACCCTCCGCTTGTCTCTCCGGCGAAGTGAGCTGGCCGCAGCCGCGTCCGTGATTGGCTGCCGCTCAGCCAATCACACAGACGCGGCTGCCGGTCCCCTGCCCCTCTTGCTTGCATTTTCTCGAAGCAAGGGCCGTAGCGCGGCGGAGGAAGAGGGAGTAAGTAGAGTTTGGGAGGCTTTCTAAAGATACAAATATAGCGGTTGGGGCTGGGAGCCCTTGGGGAATCTTATATAAAAAAATATTTTTTTGGGTGGACATAACCTTTAAGATAGACTGGAGAGGAGAGAGATGAGAAGCCGGGAGTCCAAGCAGTAGAATGTTACAGTAGACAAGACGGGAGATTATAAAGGGCATGATGAGCATTTTAATAGAGAATGGAGAGGAGAGAGATAGGTTCTCCGGGGAGTCCAACCTTAGAAAATGTTACATATCCCAAAGACTGGCAGAATTATAAGGGCATGGATGAGCATTTTTAAGAAGATGGGAGAGGAGAGAAGATGAGAGGCCCGGGAGTCCAGCCAGTATACTTGGTTACAGAGTCAAGACTGAAGATTATAAGGTCATGGATGGAGCAGTTTAAGATAGACTGAGAGGAGACGAGAAGAGTGGGCCGGGAGTCAAGCAGTAAGAAATGTTACAGTAAGACCAGAACGGGAGATATAAGGGCAGGGATTAGCATTTTAAAATAGCCCTTGGAAGAGTAGAGAGATGAGAGGAAAGCCGGGAGTCCAAGAGTAGAATGTTACAGTAGTCAGATGGGAGATTAATAAGGGCCCTGGATTGGGCATTTTAAATATCGACTGGAGAGGAAGAGATGAGAGCCGGGGGGGAGTCGAAGCAGTAGAATGTTACAGTAGTCCAAGACGGGAGATTATAAGGCATGTGATGAGCATTTTTAAAGATAGAACTGGAACGGACAGAGATGAGAGTCCGGAATCCCAGTAAGTAGAATGTTACAGTATTCAAGACGGGAAAGATTTATAAGGGCATGGATAGCATTTTAAGATAACTGGAGATTAGAGAGATGAAGGGCCGGGGTTCCAAGCGTAAAAGTTACAGTAGAAGACGGAGATTATAAGGGCATGGATGAGCATTTTTAAGATAGACCTGGAGTGGAGAGATGAGAGGCCGGAGTCCACGTATTAGAAAGTTACAGTAGTCAAGACGTGAGATTAAATTAATGGCATGGATAGCATTTTAAGATAGACCTGGAGAGGAGAGAGATGGATAGGCCGGGAAGTCCAAGCATAAGAAATGTTTACGTAGTCAAGACGGGAGATTATAAGGAAGGGCATGGATGAGCAATTTTTAAGATAGACTGGAGAGTAGAGAGATAGAGGGCCCGGGGTTCTTCATTTTAGAAGACTGGAGAGGAGAGAGATGAGAGGCCGGGAGTCCAAGCAGTAGAATGTTACAGTAGTCAAGACGGGAGATTATAAGGGCATGGATGAGCATTTTAAGATAGACTGGAGAGGAGAGAGATGAGAGGCCGGGAGTCCAAGTAGTAGAATGTTACAGTAGTCAAGACGGGAGATTATAAGGGCATGGATGAGGTTCACTGCGGGATTTATCCATTATCGTTCATGTGTATGGGCTTTTCCCGACCAACCGGAGTGCCAATGAATGACTGTAGTTGCCACTATGGGGACAGATAGAAAATTTCCGTCGGTCGTTATCAGCTCCCTAATGTGATCTGTTGGTACACATGCTGTACAAATCGCATGTGTATGGCCACCTTAAATTACACGCATCCAATCAATGACTGCGCTATGTACCTATGGACACCTAAGGGAGAGAAACTATTTTCTTTCTTTCAGGCTTGTGGCTAGCTTTAAAGACACAAGGGCTTAAAAAGACTTTATGATGCAGGTGATAATGTTCTGTCCCAGCAGTAAGATACAAGTGAGCATACTCAAGCCAGGGGCTTGCTGGTGATGTCTCACTGTGTAAGCAGGAAGCAGCGTCTTTGTACTGCTGTAACTTTGGATAGACTGCAGCTAGAAGCATGATCCTGTAGTCATTTTAAAGGTATCAGTGTGTCCTTTTCAATACATGTATACAGACCACAGTTCCACGTTAAGTTGTTATTATTATGCTAAAAATTTATTAAATGTATCCTTCTCTCACAATGTAATTTTCTTAATTTAAAATCTAAATGTGTTTCTTTTTCTCTTTTTTTTTAATGCAGCCACCTCTTCCAGTCCTGTCGGTGAGTAACACTGTAACTAGTTCACTGGATCTCTTATTGAACACATAAGTTATATATCTCACTATTACCATTTAAATCCATCAGTAAATGTATATAAAATTTAGCACTGACTAATATTAGGTACAACACAAAATATACAAAATACATAAACTTACTTACAGAGCTGAGATCCCTATTTCAACATGGAATGGTCAAATGACAGCTTAAACCACACCCCTGTGTCTGCTCCATGTGAAAGGAAGTGTAATCCAGAAACAGTTTCTGTCTGCTACACAGGATATGATGTGTATTGTAATGGACATATACACCAATGCTCCTCATAGCAGGAGGTGTCAGTGAGTAATAAAATACAAGACATCCCTGCTCTCTATGGTAGGAGGAGGGAAAGTGAAAGTGGATTGTGGTGTGTGCTTTGGAGATATATTCACTGCAACACAAGATCCTGTGTATAAGACCCTGTGTATAAGACCCTGTGTACAAGACCCTGTGTATAAGACCCTGTGTGTAAGACCCTGTGTACAAGACCCTGTGTACAAGACCCTGTGTGTAAGACCCTGTGTGTAAGACCCTGTGTGTAAGACCCTGTCTACAAGACCCTGTGTAACATACAGACTTCCAAACATACACCTCGTCAGCAAACATGCAGCCAACGTCCCCAACATACAACACTGTCACAAACATACACATTCTGTCACAAACATACACACTGTGCAAGCAACGCATACAGGCTCCGCTCAGTGCACGAAACATACACATGCTTGGGTTGCACAAACCTAAACATCTGTCACAGAACAACACATCCACCAACATACCCATCCCCAGTACCAAAAAAAACATAGCCTATCGTGTCACAAAGCATAAGGCACACTTCAGCACGCATACAGCAACTGTCACAAACATACACTACACACAAAACCTATCACCTCTGTCAGCCAACCTGACACATACACACGTTCCATGACCACACTCTGTCACAAAACCGACTGTCACAAACATACACACTGTCACAAACATACACACTGTCACAACATCAGACTGTCCACAAACATACACACCGTCACAACATCCACTATCAGCAAACATACACACTGTCACAAACCTACACATACACACAACACTACACACCATCCCAAACAACAGACTGTCCACAAACATACACCATACCGTCACAAACATACACACTGTCACACATAACACATACACACAAACATACACACTGTCACAAACACCTACGACTGTCACAAACATACACACACGTCGCACAAACATACAGACTGCGGTCACAAACCAATACACACTGTCACAAACATACACACTATCACAAACATACACACCGTCACAAACATACACACCGTCACAAACATACACACTGTCACAAACATACACACTGTCACAAACATACACACTGTCACAAACATACCCCGTCACAACATACACACTGCACAAACATACAGACTGTCCACAAACATACCACTGTCACGGTCACAAACATACACACTGTCACAAACATACAACTGTCACAAACATACACACTGTCACAACCATACACACTGCCCACAAACATACACATAACACAAACAACATACACACCGTCACAAAACATACAGACTGTCACAAACATACACACTGTCACAAACATACACACTGTCACAAACATACACATACACACAAACATACACACTGTCACAAACATACACATACACACAAACATACACACGTCACCAACATACACGTCACACAAACATACACACTGTCACAAACATACACACTGTCACAAACATACACACTGTCACAAACCTACCCACACCGTCACAAACATACAGACTGTCACAAACATACACACTGTCACAAACATACACACTGTCACAAACATACACACTGTCACTGTCACAAACATACACACTGTCACAAACATACACACTGTCACAAACATACACACTGTCACAAACAATCACACTATCACAACCATACACACTGTCACAACATACAGACGTCACAAACTACCCACTGTCCACAAACATACAGACTTCACAACATACACACTGTCACAAACATACACTTCACAACATACACACTCCACAACATACACACTATCACAAACATACCCTATCACAAACTACACACTAGTCACAAACATACAGACTCTCACAAACAACACACTGTCACAAACATACACACTGTCACAAACATACACAACTATCACAAACATCACACTATCACAAACTACACAACTGTCACAAACATACACTGTCATGATCACGATCACAAACATACACACTGTCACATATACACACTGTCACAAACTAACCACTGTCACAAGACATCACTTCACGGTCACAAACATACACACCTGTCACAAACATACAGACTGTCACAACATCACACACTGTCACAAACATACACACTATCAACAAACATACACACTGTCACAAACATACACTGTCCACGGTCACACTAACATACAGACTGTCACAAACAATAACACACGCGTCACAAACATACACTGTCACCGTCACAAACATACACACTGTCACAAACATACACACTGTCACAAACATACACACTGTCACAAACATACACACTGTCACAAACATACACACGGTCACAAACATACACACTGTCACTGTCACAAACATACACACTGTCACAAACATACACTGTCACAGTCCACACAACATACACACTGTCACAAACATACACTGTCACGTCATCAAACTACCACTCACACAAACATACACACTCACAACTACACACTTCACAAACATCACACGATCCCAAACATACACACTGTCACTGTCACAAAACATACACACTGTCACAAACATACACTGTCACGTCACAAACACACACACTGTCACAAACATACACACTGTCACAAACATACACACTGTCACAAACATACACACTGTCACAAACATACACACTGTCACTGTCACAAACATACACACTGTCACAAACATACCACTGTCACGGTCACAAACATACACACTGTCACAAACAACCACTGTCACAAACATACACACGGTCCCAAACATACACACTGTCACTGTCACAAACATACACACTGTCACAAACATACACTGTCACGGTCCAAAACAACACACGTCACAAACATACACACTGGTACAAACTACACACTTCACAAACAACACACATGTCACCAACATACACACTGTCACAACATACACACTGTCCAACGTCACAAACATACACACTGTCACAAACATACACACTTCCAACATCCACACTATGACAACACTGTCACAACTACACATACTGCACAAACATACACACTGTCACAACATACACTGTCCCAAACCTACACACGTCACAAACATACACTGTCCACAAACATACACACTGTCCACAACATACACTGTCACAACATACACACTGTCACAAAACATACAGCTATCACAATCATACACACTGTCACAAACATACACACTGTCAACAAACATACACACGTCACAAACATACAGACTGTCACAAACATACACACTACACAAACATACACACTGTCACAAACCACCACTGTCACAAACATAAACACCGTCACAAACATACACCCGTCACAAACATCACACAACTGTCACAAACATACACACTGTCACAAACATACACACTATCACAAACATACACACTGTCACAAACCACATACACTGCTACACGTCACAAACATACACAACTGTCACAAACATACACACTATCACAAACATACACATCACAAACCAGACAACTAGTCACAAACATACACACTGTCACAAACATACACACTGTCACAAACATACAACACATGTCACAACATACACACTGTCACAAACATACAACTGTCACAAACATACACACTGTCACAAACATACACACTGTCACAAACATACACTGTCACAAACATACACACTGTCACAAACATACACACTGTCACAAACATACACACTGTCACAAACATACAGACTATCACAAACATACACACTGTCACAAACATCACCTGTCACAACCATCACATGTCAAAACATACACTGTCACAAACATACACACTTCACAAACATCACACACTGTCACAAACATACACAGTCCACAACATACAGACTGTCACAAACATACACCTGTCACACCAACTGTCAATAACACACTGTCACAAACTACACTGTCACAAACATACACACTGTCACAACATACACACTGTCACTGTCACAAACATACACACTGTCACAAACATACACTGTCACGGTCACAAACATACACACTGTCACAAACATACACACTGTCACAACATACACACTGTCACAAACATACACTGTCACTCACCCCCACCTCCAAACATACACACTGTCACAAACATACACACTGTCCACAAACATACACACTGTCACTGTCCACAACACACATGTCCAAACATACACACTATCACAAACATAACACACTATGTCACAAACATACACACTGGTCACAAACATACACACTGTCACAAACACACACTGTCACAAACAACCTGTCCAAACATACACACTGTCCAAAACATACCCTGTCACAAACACACACTGTCACAAACATACACTGTCACAAACATACACACTGGTCACAACATACACACTGTCACAACATACCACACATAACTTCAAACATCAACTATCACACTACATTCACAAACATACACCCTGTCACAAACAACACACTGTCCAAAACATACACACTGTCACAAACATACAACTGTCACAAACATACAAAACAACCACTGTCACAAACATACACACCGCACAAACATACACACAAACGTCACAACATACACACCGTCACAAACATACACACTGTCCCAAAACTACACTGTCCACAAACATACACACTGTCACAAACATACCACTGTCACAAACATACACACTGTCACAAACATACCACTGTCCAACTACACACTTCACAAACATACAGTCACAACATACACACTGTCACAAACAACCACTGTCCACAAACTACACACTGTCCAAACATACACTGTCACAAACATACACACTGTCACAAACATACAACCCAATGTCACAAACATACACACTGTCCACAAACATACGACTGTCACAAACATACACACTGTCACAAACATACACACTGTCACAAACATACACACTGTCACAAACATACACTGTCCGTCACAACACCATACACACTGTCACAAACATACACACTGTCACAAAACATACACCCAGTCACAAACATACACACTGTCACAAACATACACACTGTCACAAACATACACACTGTCACAACATACCACTTCACAACATACAACTGTCACAAACATACACACTGTCACAAACATACACACTGTCACAAACATACACACTATTACAAACATACACACTATCACAAACATGCACACTGTCACCAAACATACAACACTATCACAAACATCACAAATGTCACAAACATACACACTGTCACAAACATACAACCGTCACAAACATACACCTGTCACAAACATAACACGCACGTCACAAACACACACTGTCCAAACATACAGACTGTCACAAACATACACACTGTCACACATACACCGTCACAAACATACACACTGTCACAAACATACACACGTCACCAAACATACAACTGTCACAAACATACAGACTGTCCAACCTACAACTGCACAACATACCACTGTCACAACTACACATACACAACACACCGTCACAAATCAGACTGTCACAAACATACACCTGTCACAAACATACACACTTCAAACATACACACTGTCACAAACTACACACTGTCACAAACATCACACGGTCCCAAACATACACACTGTCACTGTCCAACATACACACTGTCACAAACATACACGCAACGTCACAACAACACACTGTCCACAACTACACACTGTCACAAACATACACACTGTCACAAACATACACACGGTCACAAACATACACACTGTCACTGTCACAAACATACACACTGTCCACAAACATACACTGTCACGGTCACAAACACACACACTGTCACAAACATACACACTGTCACAAACATACACACGGTCCACAAACATACACACTGTCACTGTCCACAACATACACACTGTCCACAAACATACACGTCACGGTCACAACCAACCACACTGTCAAACATACACACTGTCACAAACATACACTGTCACGGTCCAACATACACACGTCACAACATACACACTGTCACAAACATACACACTGTAATACACTGTCACAAACATACACACTGTCCACAAACATCACCTATCACACACAACACACTATGACAAACATACCACTGTCACAACATACACAGCTGTCACAAACATACACACTGTCCACAACATCACTGGTCACAAAACATACACCTGTCCACAAACATACACTGTCACAAACATACACACTGTCACACAAACATACACTGTCACAAACATACACACTGTCACAAACATACAGACTATCACAAATCATACACACTGTCACAAACATACACACTGTCACAAACATACACACTGTCACAAACATACACCCTGTTCCCAACAAACATACACACCTATCACAAACATACACACTGTCACAAACACACACACTGTCACAACATAAACACCGTCACAACATACACACCGTCACAAACATACACACTGTCACAAACATACACACTGTCACAAACATACACACTATCACAAACAACACACTGTCCACAAACATACACTGTCACAAACATACACACTGTCACAAACATACACACTTCACAACATACACACTTCACAAAACATACAACGATCAACACAAACATACACACTGTCACAAACATACACTGTCACAAACATACACACTGTCACAAACATACACACGGTCACAAACATACACTGTCACAAACATACACACTGTCACAAACATACACACGTCCACAACATACACTTCACAACATCCACACTGTCCACAACACACACTCACAAACATACACACTGCACAAACATACACTGTCACAAACATACACACTGTCACAACATACACACTGTCACAAACATACACACTGTCACAAACATCACACTGTCACAAACATACACACTGTCACAAACATACACACTGTCACAAACATACACACTGTCACAAACATACACACTGTCACAAACATACACACTGTCACAAACATACACACTGCTCACAAACATACCCAACACGTCACAAACATACACCGTCACTGTCACAAACATACACACTGTCACAAACATAACTGTCACTCACAAAACAACCACTGTCACAACATACACACTGTCACACACATACACACTGTCACAAACATACACACTGTCACAAACATACACACTGTCACAAACATACACACTGTCACAAACATACACACTGTCACTGTCACAACATACACACTGTCACAAACATACACACGTCACAAACATACCACACTACACAAACATACACACGATGACAACATCACACTGTCACAACATACACACTGTCACAAACATACACCGTCACAAACATACACTGTCACAAACATATCACAACTGTCACAAACATACACTGTCACAAACATACACCCTGTCACAAACATACCTACGTCACAAACCATACACACTGTCAACAAATCGACCTCACAAACATACACACTGTCACAAACATACACACTATCACAAACATACACACTGTCACAAACATACACACTGTCACAAACATACACACTGTCACAAACATACACTGTCACAAACATACACACTGTCACAAACATACACACTATCACAAACATACACACTGTCACAAACATACACACCGTCACAAACATACACACCGTCACAAACATACACATACACTGTCACAAACATACACACTTCACAAACCATCACTGTCACCAACACATACACACTTCACAAACACATACACACTGTCACAACATACACACGTTCCCAACAGTACACACTGTCCACAACATACACACTGTCACAAACATCACACTGTCACAAACATACCACACTGTCACAACATACATGCCAAACATACACATGTCACACACACAACTACAACATACTGTCACAAACATACACTGTCACAAACAACACACTGTCACAAACATACCACTGTCACAAACTACAACTATCACACACATACACACTGCACAAACATACACACTGTCACAAACATACACACTGTCACAACACATACACTGTCACTGTCACAAAACATACACCTCCAACATACCACTGTCACAAAACATACACACGGTCACACAACATACACAACTGTCACAAACTACACACTGTCACAACATACACACTGTCACAAACATACAGACTGTCACAAACAGTACACACTGTTCACAAACATACACACTGTCACAAACATACACACATGTCCAAACAATACACACTATCACAAACATGCACACTGTCACAAAACAACACACTATCACAAACTGCAACATGTCACAAACATACACACTGTCAACCCCATACAAACATACAACCGTCACAAACACAGACACCTGTCACAACAACACATCACACACCGTCACAAACATACACACTGTCCCAAACATACAGACTGTCCACAACATACACACTGGTCTCACAACATACCACTGTCACAAACATACACACTGTCACAAACCTACACATCCCACTGTCACAACATACACTGTCACAACATACACACTGTCACACCAACACACTTCCACAAACATACACACTGTCACAAACATACAACAACAACATACACACCGTCACAAACATACGACTGTCACAAACATACACCTGTCACAAACATACACACTGTCACAAACATACACACTACACACAAACATACACCCTGTCACAACATACACTACCACAAACATACACACCGCACACACAACATACAGACTGTCACAACTACACACGTCACAAAACATACACACTGTCACAACATACACACAAATGTCACCAACATACACCCCGTCACAACATACAGCGTCACAACATACACACTCAAAACATACACAGACACGACAAACATACACACCGTCACAAACATACAGACTGTCACAAACATACACACCGTCACAAACATACAGACTGTCACAAACTACACATACAACTAACATACACTGTCACAAACATACAACGAACATACACACTCACACACATACAACGTCACAAACATACCACTGTCCCATAACATACACCATCACAAACATACACATACCTCACAATACAAACCACACACCCGTCAAACATACACACTGTCACACATACAACTGTCACAACACATACACACTGTCACAAACATCACACCGTCACAAACATACACACCTGTCACAACATACAAACTGTCCACAAACATACACACGGTCACAAAACATACAGACTGTCACAAACATACAACTGAAACATAACTGTCACAAACATACACCGTACAAACATACCACTATACACACAAACATACACACCTGTCACAAACATACACACTGTCACAACATACACACTGTCACAACATACACACTGTCACAAAACATACACATACACACAAAACATACACCTGTCACAACATACAACACACAAACATACACACGTCACAAACATACAAACTGTCACAAAACATACACCTGATCACAAAACATACACACTGTCACAAACATACACACTGTCACAAAAACATACACACGTCACAAACATACAGAACTGTCCAAACAACCACACTATCACAAACACACACGTCACAAACAACACATGTCCACGTTCACAAACTACACCCGTCAAAAACATACACTGTCACGTCACAAACATCCACACTGTCACAAACATACACACTGTCACAACATACACACTGTCACAAACATACACTTCACTTCACAAACATACACACTGTCCACAAACATACACACTGTCACAAACATACCCACTGTCTGTCACAAACATACACACTGTCACAAACATACACACTTCACAAACATACACACTTGTCACAAACATACACACCTGTCCAAACATACACACTGTCACAAACATACACACTGTCCAAACATACCTTCACAAACATACACACTGTCACACACATACACTGTCACAAACATACACTGTCACAACATACACGTCACAAACATACACACTCACTGGCACAAACATACACACTGTCACAAACATACACACTGTCACAAACATACAACACTGCACAACACTACACACTGTCCACAAACATACACAACTGTCACAAACATCACACCTGTCACAACATACACACTGTCACAAACATACAGCACTGTCACAACATACACACTATCACCAAACATCACACAATCACAACTACACACCGTCACAAACATACACACTGTCACAAACATACACCCAGTCACAACATCCACCCTGTCACAACATACACGTCACACAACATACACACTGTCACAAACATACACCGTCCAAACATACACACTGTCACAAACATACACACCTTCACAAACATACAACTGACCAAACATACAGTGTCACCAAACATACACACTGTCACAAACATACACACACTGTCACAAACATACACTGTCACAAACAACACTTCACAAACATACACACTGTCACAAACATACACACTCACACAACACATACACCCTCACGTCACAAACATACAGCTACAAAATCAAACATCCACGTCACAACCAACACCACACTGTCACAACATACACTGTCACAAACATACACCACTGTCACAAACATACACACTGTCACAAACATACCATGTCACAAACACACACGTTCACAAACATACACACTTGTCACAAACATACACATCACAACATCCACACTGTCACAAACTACAACTGTCACCAACATACACACTGTCACAAACATACACCGTCACAAACCATACCACCTGTCCACATACACACTGTCAAACCATACCCACTATTACAAACATACACACTATACAAACATCACACTGTCACAACATACACACTATCACAAACACACATGTCACAACACATACACACTGTCACAAACATACACCGGCACAAACATACACACCCGTCACAAACACTACACAACACCGTCACAACATACACACTGTCACAAACATACAGACTGTCACACACATACAACCTGTCACAAACATACAAACACACGTCACCAAACATACACACTGTCACAAACATACACACTGTCACAACTACACTGCACAAACATACACCGTCACAAACATACAACTCAACACACTGCACAAACATAAACACATGTCACAAATACACATACACAACATACCCACCCGTCACAAACATAAGAATGTCACAACATACACACTGTCACAAAACCTCACCTGTCCACAACATACGGTACATACACACAAACATACACACTGTCACAACATACACATACACACAAACATACACACCCGTCACAAACATACAGACTGTCACAAACATACACACTGTCACAAACATACACACTGTCACAAACATACAGACTGTCACAAACATACACACCGTCACAAACATACAGACTGTCACAAACATACACACTGTCACAACTACACATAACACACAAATACACATCCCACAACCATCACAAACATACAACTTGTCCAAACATACACACTACACCCCACACAAACATACACACTGTCACAAACATACACATACACACAAACATACACACGTCACAAAACAATACAGACTGTCACAAACATACACACCGTCACAAACATACAGACTGTCACAAACATACACACTGTCACAAACATACACACTATCACAAACATACACACCGTCACAAACATACACACTGTCACAACATACCACTGTCACAAACATACAGACTGTCACAAACATACACACTGTCACAAACATACACACCTGTCACAAAACATAACACACATGTCACAAACATACAGCACTGTCACAAACATACACACTGTCAAACATACACACTGACAATAACACGTCACAAACATACAGACTGTCACAAACATACACACTGTCACAAACATACACACTGTCACAAACATACCACATACACACAAAACATACCACGTCACAAACATACAACGTTCACAAACATCACACTGTACAAACATGCACTGTCACAAACATACACATACCACAAACATACACACTGTCAAAACATACACTACACACAACATACACACGTCACAACATACAGACTGTCACAAACATACACACTGTCACAACATACACACTGTCACCAACATACCAGACTGTCACAAACATACACAAACACAGTCACAAAACCATACAGACATGTCACAAACATACACACTGTCACAAACCTCCACATACACACACACATACACCCATCAAACATACACACTGTCACAAACATACCACACCTCACAAACATACCCACTGTCACAAACATCACACACACAACATACACACTGTCACAAACATACAAACTTCACAAACATACACACCGTCACAACCTACAACCTGTCACAAACATACCACTGTCACAAACAATCACTGTCACAACATACACTGTCACAACATACACACTTCAAAACATACACACGTCACAAACATACCACTGTCACAAACATACAGACTGTCACAAACATAACACACTGTCCACAAAATACGACTGTCAAAAACTACAGACTGTCACAAACATACACATGTCACAACATACACACTGTCACAAAACATTCACATACCACACAACTACACACCTCACAAACATACAGACATCACAAACATACACACTGTCACAAACATACACCACTGTCACATACTACACATACACACACAACTACACACTGTCAGAAACATACACATACACACAAACATACACACCGTCACAAACATACAGACTGTCACAAACATACACACTGTCACAAACATACACACTGTCACAAACATACACACTGTCACAAACATACACACTTGTCACAAAACATGACACCACGGTCACAAACATACAACATACACTGTCACACAACATACACACACATGTCACAACATACACACGTGTCACAAACATACACATGTCACAAAACATACACATGTCACAAACATACAGACTGTCACAAAACATACACACTGTCACAACATACACACTTCACAAACATACACTACACAAACATACACACCGTCACAACATACAACTGTCACAAACATACACACGTCACAAACATACACACTGTCACACAACATACACAACCACAAAATACACACCACAACTACATACACAAACATACACACGTCCAAACATACAAACTGTCACAAACTACACACTGTCACAAACATACACACACTGTCACAAACATACACACGTCACAACATACACACCGTCACAAACATACAAAAACACTGTCCAAACATACATACACACTGTCCACAAACATACACATCACACAACATACACCATCACAAACATACAGACACGTCACAAACATACACACGTGCACAAACATACACACTGTCACAACATAACACAATACACACAAACATACACACTGTCACAACATACAGACCCAAAACATACACACGTCACAAACATACAACTGTCACAAACATACCCACTGTCAACAAACATCCACACTACACAAACATACCCAAACCGTCACAAACATACACACCGTCACAAACATACACACTGTCACAAACATACACTGTCACAAACATACACTGTCCAACATACACACCTCACAAACATCACAGCTGTCACAAACATACACTGTCACAAACATACACACTGTCACAAACATACGACTTCACAACATACAGACTGTCCAACCATACAGACTGTCACAAACATACACACTGTCACAAAACTACACACTGTCACAAACATACACAGATCACACACACATACACACCGTCACAAACATACAACAACTCACAACATACCACTGTCACAACACATACACACTGTCACAAACATACACATACACACATACCACTGAAACATAACATACACACAACACAGTCACAAACATACACCGACAAATCACTGTCACAACAAACACACTGTCACAAACATACAACATGTCACAAACATACACACGTCACAAACATACAGACTGTCACAAACATACACCTGTCACAAACATACACATACACCAAACATACACACCATCACAAACATACACACTGTCACAAACATACACACCTCACAAACATACACATGTCACAAACATACACATACACACAAACCTACACACTGTCACAAACATACAGACTGTCACAAACATACACACGTCACAAACATACAGTACTTTCACAAACATACACACTGTCACAAACATACAACACACTATCACAAACATACACACTGTCACAAACATACACACTGTCACAAACATACACACTGTCACAAACATACACACTGTCACAAACATACACCCGGTCACAAACATACACACTGTCACAAACATACACACTGTCACAAACATACACACTGTCACAAACATAACTGTCACAAACATACACACGTCCCACATACCATCACACTGTCACAAACATACACACTATTACAACTACACACTATCACAAACATTCACACTGTCACAAACAACACACTATCACAAACCATGCACAATGTCACAACATACACACGTCACACACATACACACTGTCACACAACATCCCACTGTCACAAACATACACCGTCACACAAACATACAGACCGTCACAAACTACACACCGTCACAAACAACCACCGTCACAAACAGACAGACTTTCACACAACATACACCTGCACAGTCAACTACACACTGTCACAAACATACAACTGTCACAAACAACACACTGTCACAAACAACACACTGTCACAAACTACACACTGTCACAAACATACACATACACACAAACATACACACCGTCAAACAACATACAGACTGTCCAAACATACACCACATGTCACAAACATACACACTGTCACAACATACACACTGTCACAAACATACACATACACACACACTACACACTGTCCAACAAACATACACATACACACATAACATACACCACCGTCACAAACATACAGACTGTCACAAACATACAGACTGTCACAAACATACAGACTGTCACAAACATACACACTGTCACAAACATACACACTGTCACAAACATACACACCTGTCCAACCACACATCACACAACACATACACATACACCCAAACATACCCACCATCACAAACTACACCACACAAACATCGTCAAAACATCAACTCACAACATACACCAAACCTCACGAACATACACACTGTCACAAACTACACAATGTACACACACAACATACACAACCCTGTCACAAACATACACCATACACACAAAACATACACACTGTCACAAACATACACATACCACAAACAATACACACCGTCCAACATACACCTGTTCACAAACATACACACTTCACAAACATACACACTGTCACAACATACACACTCCACAACATACACATTACACAACAAACATACCACTGTCACAAACATACACACTGTCCACAAACATACACACTGTCACAAACTACAGCATACACACACAACATACACACTGTCCACAAACATACAACATCACACAAACATACACACGTCACAAACTACAGACTGTCACAAACATACACACTGTCCACAAACATACACACTGTCACAAACATACAGACTGTCACAAACATACACACTGTCACCAAACTACACATACAGACTACACATCACACTGTCCACAAACATACACATACACACACAACATACACACGGTCACAAACATACCATACACCTGTCCAAACATACACATTACCACAAACATACACACTCGTCACAAACATACAGACTGTCACAAACATACACACTATCACAAACATACACACTATCACAAACATACACACTGTCACAAACATACACACTGTCACAAACATACACTGTCACAAACATACACATACACACAAACATACACACTGTCACAAACATACAGACTGTCACAAACATACACACTGTCACAAACTAACACCTACACAAAACACTACCACTGTCACAAACATACACATACAACACAAACATACACACTGTCACAAACATACCATACACACAAACATACACACTGTCACAAACATACACATACACACAAACATACACAGCACTGTCACAAACATACACACTGTCACAAACATTACACACTGTCACAAACAATACACACTGTCACAAACATACACACTGTCACAAACATACACATACACACAGTAAAACTACACACTGTCACAAACATACACATCACACAAACATACACACTGTCACAAACATACAACACAACATACACACAAACATACGACACAGTCACAAACATACACACTACACACAAACATACACACCGTCCACAAACAATCCCACACCGTCACAAACATAACAGCTGCACAAACATACACACTTTCACAAACATACACACTGTCCACAAACAACCACTCACAAACATACCACTGTCACAACATACACATACACAACAATCACCTGTCACAACACACATACACACAAACATACACACTGTCACAAACATACACATACACACTGTCACAAACATACACATACACACAAACATACACACCGTCACAAACATACAGACTGTCACAAACATACACACTATCACAAACATACACACTATCACAAACATACACACTGTCACAAACACAAATACACACTGTCACAACATACACACTGTCACAAACATACACATACACACAAACATCACACTGTCACAAACATACACATACACACAAACATACACACTGTCACAAACATACACACTGTCACAAACATACACATCACACAAACATACACACTGTCACAAACATACACACTGTCACTGTCACAAACATACACATACACACAAACATACACACTGTCACAAACATACACATACCCACAAACAATACACACTGTCACAAACATACACATACACACAAACATCACACACGTCACAAACATACAGACTGTCACAAACATACACACTGTCACCAACATACCACATACACACAAACATACACACTGTCACAAACATACACACTGTCACAAACATACACACTGTCACAAACATACACACTGTCACAAACATACAGACTGTCACACCAACATACACACTGTCACAAACATACACATACACACAAACATACACACGCCCAAACAACACACTGTCACAAACATACACACTGTCACAAACATACACACTGTCACAAACATACACACTGTCACAAACATACACATACACACAAACATACACACTGTCACAAACATACACACTGTCACAAACATACAGTGTCACAAACATACACACTGTCACAAACACTAACTGTCTAACTTGCTGGTACAGAAGGATTCTGGGTACTGGGTACAGAAGGATTCTGGGTACTGGGAAGAAGGATTCTGGTACTGGGGAGAGAAGGATTCTGGGTACGGGTACAGAAGGATTCTGGTAACTGGTAGAGAAGGATTCTGGGTACTGGGTACAGAAGGATTCTGGGTACTGGGTAGAGAAGGATTCTGGGTACTGGGTACAGAAGGATTCTGGGTACTGGGTACAGAAGGATTCTGGGTACTGGGTACAGAAGGATTCTGGGTACTGGGTACAGAAGGATTCTGGGTACTGGGTACAAATGACACTGGGTACAGAAGGATTCTGGTACTGGGTAGCAGAAGGATTCTGGGTACGGTAGAGAAGGATTCTGGGTTACTGGGTAGAGAAGGATTCTGGGTACTGGGTACAGAAGGATTCTGGGTACTGGGTACAGAAGATTCTGGGTACTGGGTACAGAAGGATTCTGGGTACTGGGTAAGCAGAAGGATTCTGGGTACTGGGTAGAGAAGGATTTCGTCTGTACTGGGTACGAGAAGGATTCTGGTACTGGGTACAGAAGGATCGTGATAGGGTATTCTGGGTACTGGGTAGAAAGGTATTCTGGGTACTGGGTACAGAAGGATTCTGGGTTACTGGGTACAGAAGATTCTGGGTACTGGGTAGCAGAATGATCTGGGTACTGGGTCAGAATATAAGACCCTGTGTATTACGATCCCTGTGGTATGAAGACCCTGTGTTATAAGACCCTGTGTACACGCTTATAAGACCTTGAGACCCTGTACACGACTGTGTAAGACCCTGTGTTAACCTTAAGACCCCTGTGTGTAGATTTACACCTGTGTATAAGATCCTGTTTATGACCCTGTGTTGAAGACCCTGTGTATAAGAATTGGAAAAGACCCTGTGTATAGATCCCTGTGTATAATACCTGTGTTAAGAACCCCTGTGTATGACCTGTTAAAGACCCCTGTGTGATCGGTATACCCGTGTTGTATAAGACCCTGTGTATAAGAACCCTGGTTCGATCCGATAGAACCGTGATAAGACTGTGGACCTGTTGTTAGAGACCCTGTGTAGAGACCCTGTGTCATAGACCCTGTGGTATAAGATCCTGTGTATAAGTTGTTAATAGAAACACTGTGATAAATCCCTGTGTATAGACTGTTCATCCTGTAGCTCGTGTATAAGACCCTGTGTATCAGATCCTGTTGTATAAGACCTTGTTAAAGACCCTGTGTATCAAGATCCTGTGTATAGACCCTGTGTGTAAGACCCTGTGTGTAAACATGTATAGACCCTGTTGTAAGTCGATAGACCCTGTGTGTAAGACCCTGTGTGGAGACCTGTTACGGAGACCCTGTGTATGAGAACTCCCTGTTATGATCCTGTGTGTAGACCCTGTGTGTAGAACTGTGTATAGACCCTGGTGGTAGATCCCTGTTTACTAGATCCTGTGTGTAAGATCCTGTGTTAAGCCCTGTTGTAAGACCCTGTGTGTATAGACCCTGTGTTTTTAAGACCCTCTGTGTGAAGCCCTGTGTTGTAGATCCTGTTATAAGACCCTTTGATACGACCTGTGTATAAGATCCTGTGTATAAGACCCTGTGTGTAGACCCTGGTAAGACCCGGTGTACGAGACCCTGTGTACGAGACCCGTGTACGAGTACCCTGTGTACAGACCCTGGTGTACAAAAGACCCTTGTGTGTAAGACCCTGTGGGTAAGACCCTGTTGTACAACCCGTGTACAGACCCCTGTGTAAAGACCCTGTATTTAAGACCCTGTGTGTAAGACCTGTGTGGTAAACCCTGTGTATACGACCCTGTGGTGTAAGACCTGTTGTGAAGCCCTGTGTGCAAGACCCTGTGTGTAAGACCCTGTGTTAAGACCTGTGTGTAGGACCCTGTGTGTAGAGACCCGTGTGTAGGACCTCTGTGTGTAAGATCCTGTGTATAACGACCCTGTTTAAGACCCTGTGTGTAAGACCCTGTGTGTAAGACCCCTGTGTGTAAGCCCTGTTGTAGATCCTGTGTTAAATCCTGTGTATAAGATCCTGTGTATAAGACCCTGTTGTGTAGGATCCTGTGTGTAAGACCCTGTTACCACCTGTTGGAGGACAGATTATTGGAAATTTCCCTTATTGGGATTCAAACTCTGAGATAACATAAACTTCAGGGACCTAATTACGGTCTGTTAAATAGACAAAGTGGTACACCATAGACGGAACCCCTGATTATACTGCACATGTTAAATGTGGGACTGTTTTATGATGTGGCACTGTCTGCTTTGTGCCAATTAGATCTGTATAGAGAATAAAAGGATAAATCCATTTCTTTAAGGTAAAACGGGAGTGAGAAATGTTTGTTTATACGTAGATGATTTAGGGCATGTTTACTATAATAACATGATGTCTGTGAAAGGTATCCTTTGTTATAATATATGAGGGTACCATCACCACTTGCCGTGGTGAATCTAATAAGTATTACCTAGCATGTTTAGTTTCAAACCACACAGTGTAGCAGGGGTGCCTGGGTTCTACTCTCTGACTGCAGGATATCCTATTTGGTTACTATGAAGCCGGAGCTGATAACCGTTTAAATATACCTGTGTTAAGATACATTCTATATATTACTAGCAAAAGTGTTGTCGTTGGTGCGTGTTGAAAGTATGTGTGTATGTTTTTCCTATGTGAGTTGTCAGTGCTCACGGAACAACCATGGAAAACATTCCAGGTGGACAATAATAAAATTATGTCTGAGTTTAGGCCCACACTGCTGCGCGTTTTTTTTTTTTTTTTTTACGTTTGCATTTTGGCGGTTGTTTTAAAAATCCAATATTGAAAATCGGCAACGCAAAAAAAACATCGTTTTTTTCAGATGGCATTGCGATTTGAGTTTTTGCGTTTCTGCCATTTTAATCGCAATCGCATGCGTTGTCCTATACTTATTGAAGAACGCAACGCGGCAAACTCAAAAAAACAAGCACATCGGCACAATCCTGTCAAGAAACAACCGCCTGTCCTGTGGCATAGAAGAATGTGAAAGGCGGTCCAGCAGGATCGTCCTAATGTCGGGGAGCTGCTTTGGCTGGGTAAGTAAAAATCGGTATATGATGGGTCGTCGTATCAGACAAATGGGTCAGTTTGTAAATCACGGCCAATCATGCAGTTCCCTATGGAGACCATGATCAGTCTGTCACATGCGCTGCTGGCTGCAGCCACTGTTCTGTGACAACATCTGTCCTGGCCAGGCCGTCCACAAGCAGATGCTTAGTTGGGACTAGTTGATATAAGGGATAATACACAGTGCAATATAAGGATAATTACACCATCAGGGGTTCTCTGCCATATATAGCCTGAGGCCGCATGGAACTCCCGAGGGGAAGTATATACCTTATATACACTGTAGGGTTAGCGTATTATTTCTTATAATCATAAGGCCCACCCAGACACAGTCTCCCCCTCCCTGTATTATCATTTATAATGGGAATCTCTGGTTAGTGTAATAAATAAGGTTAATTACCGTTTCCTATTGGAAAAAGGAGAACCAATCAATAACAGTGGAAGTTCCTTATAAAGAACTAAACAAGGAAGTCACTCGACTCGTTGACATAACTAAGTGACTGATAAAGATCGTTCCATGTCCACTGCACCTCCTCCCATGTGAAAATGCCACCTTATATTTAGGATCTTAGTATACACTGTGGTACGTTTATCCCTTTATATAATACATACGGCTCTGCATTTCAATGGGGAGGTGGCAGTGGCGATAATCTACTATTACAATCACTTAGTGATTGTCACTGATACTTCCTGTATTCCGCTGCCCCTCCCCATTTCTCTCTCCCTGTAGTAGTAATGTAGATAACACTGACTGACTGAATTACTGATAAGGAGGAGCGAGCGGCCGAGTCAGTGTAATGAACCGGAACTGCACCGTTAACTATTTGTATGTACAAAATCGTGCTTTGGGGCCCGGAGACGTCATGACGGATCAAGGCGCCGGCGACCTCATCGGCCTCGTTGAGGTCGCCGGTGCCCCCCCCCCCCCCCCCCCCCGCCTGGGGTACCTCTCGTGGGTCCCAGCGCCTCAGCGGACGTTGGTCGCCGGGGCTGAAGAAGAGGATACGCAGCCCATGGGCCTCTTTTAAGAGCCGTTCACGGATCCCTCTGGTTCGGCCTGGGGACCCCCGCCGCCAAAGCACTTCTCAGTGCCGCAAGGGCCCTTACAAGGGCCGGGGAGGGGGGGCACGGTTCGAGCTGCGGGACATCTTAAGCCCCAAAGGCCCTTCTCAGGGCCCCGCTGGAAGGTGCCTTCACCCCTCCCTGTGGGCCCTCCTCGCCAGCAGCGGGGCAGGGGCCTAGGAGGGGCTGCTGGGGAGGGGGTGCGGGTGGTTGCGACCACCTGCTGCGGCCCCTTCCCAGCAGCCCCTCCTAGCCTCCTGTTCCATATGTTCGCCGCGAGCGGGGAATGGGAGGGGCTTCTGGGAGGGGCGCGCGGCGGGGTGGTCCGCCGCGTTGTCGTGGGGCGAGGGCGGTGTGGGCGTATGCCCCGCCGTGCCCCTTCGCAACAACGACAATTGGCGGCGAGGTGGGCGTGCCACCCGGGTTGGGTGCGATCACCTGCCGCGATCCAGGGGGGAATCTCGGCCGTTTTCGCCACCTTCAACTTTATACAACTAGTTGACTGGATCTCTTATTAAAGGTCAAGTTCACCTTAAGCAGTTGGTGGTTTTTTCTTTCTTGCCCTATTTAGTGTTTTGTTCTCCAGAAACAGATGATGAATAGAAATACTGGGAATTTATCTGCTGAAAAGGCAGAATGAAGGTGAAATCATTAAACCAGGATACAAAGTAACTAAGGGCAAGTTACAAAGTTATTAGGTTACTGCAGTGTGGAAGGTGAACCCACTTACTGGATCAGGTCCCAGATCCGACTTTATTATCACATGAACTAGTGTATTCACACATACACACAAACATACACACTATCACAAACATACACACTATCACAAACATACACACTGTCACAACCATACACGTCACGGTCCACAACAACACACTGTCACAAACATACACACTAGGTCACAACATACACACTGTCCAACCCAACGTCACAAACATACACACGTCACTTACAAATCATACAACTGTCACAAACATCCCACTCGTCCAAACATACAGACTATCACAAACATACACACTGTCACAAACATACACACTGTCACAAACATACACACTGTCACAAACATACAGACTATCACAAACATAAAGACTATCACAAACATACACACTGTCACAAACATACCACTGTCACAAACATACACACTGTCACAAACATACACACTATCACAAACATACACACTATCACAAACATACACACTATCACAAACATACAGACTATCACAAACATACACACTGTCACAAACATACAGACTATCACAAACATACACACTGTCACAAACATACACACTGTCACAAACATACACACTATCACAAACATACACACTATCACAAACATACAAGTCACAATACTCCACAAACATACACACTATCACAAACATACAGACTGTCACAAACATACACACTGTCACAAACATACACACTGTCACAAACATACACTATCACAAACATACACACTATCACAAACATACACACTGTCACAAACATACACTGTCACGATCACAAACATACACACTGTTCACAAACATACACACTGTCACCATATACACACTGTCACAAACTACACTGTCACGGTCACAAACATACACACTGTCACAAACATACAGACTGTCACATAACATACACAACTGTCACAAACATACACCTATCACACAACATACACACTGTCACAAACATACACTGTCACGGTCACAAACATACAACTTCACAAACATAACACTGTCACAAACATCCACTGTCACGGTCAACATACACACTGTCCCACAAACCTACCAACACTGTCACCAACACATACACACTGTCACAAACATACCACGTCACAAACTACACAACTGTCACAAACATACACACGTCACAACATACACACTGTCATGTCACAAACATACACACTGTCACAAACAACACTGTCACGGTCACAACATACACCTGTCACCAAACATACACTGTCACGTCACACCATCACACTGTCACAAACATACACAACTGTCACAAACTACCACAAAACCCTGTCCCAAACATACCTGTCACTGTCACAAACATACACACTGTCCCACATACTGTCACGGTCACAAACACACACACTGTCACAAAACACTACACACTGGTCACAAACATACACACGGTCACAAATACCACCGTCACAAAACATACACACTAAATACACTGTCACAACATACACAACTGTCACAAACACACTACGTCACAACATCACACTGTCACAAACATACACACTTGTCACAAACATACACACGTCACAAACTACACACTTCACTTGTCCCAAACCTACACACTGTCACAAACATACACTGTCACGTCACAACACACAACTGTCACAACATACACCTGTCACAAACTATACACTGTCACAGTCACAAACATACACACTGTCACAACATCACACACTGTCACAAACATACACACTGTCACTGTCACAAAACTTCACACACTGTCACAACATACACACTATCACAAACTACACACTATAACACAAACATACACACTGTCACAACATACACACTGTCACCAACATACACACTGTCCACAAACATCACACACTGTCACAAACATAACCCACTGTCACAAACATACACACTGTCACAAACATACACACTGTCAAACACCTCACACATACACACTGTCACAAACATACAGACATCAATCATACACCCTGTCACAACATACACACTGTCACAACACACATACACACTGTCCACCACATACAGACTGTCACAAAACATACACACTATCACAAACAACACACTGTCCCAACACACACACCTGTCACAAACATAAACACCGTCACACAAAACATACACACCGTCACAAACCATACACACTGTCAACAAACATACACCCTGTCCACAACACCATACACAAACATACACACTCCCACAAACATACACTGTCACACAAACGATCACACTGTCACAACATACACACTATCACAAACATACACATACTATACAAACATCCAGACTGTCACAACATACCACTGCACAACAGACACAAACTGTCCACTTAAACATACACACTGTCACAACATACACACTGTCACAAACATACACTGTCACAAACATACACACTGTCACAAACTACACACTGTCACAAACATACACTGTCACAAACATACACACTGTCACAAACATACAACTGTCACAAACATACACACTGTCACACTACAGACTATCACAAACTACACAACTGTCACAAAACATACACACTGTCCACAAACTACAACACTGTCACAAACATACACACACACTGTCAACAAACATACCACTGTCACAACTGTCACAAACATCCACACTGTCACAAACATACACACTGTCCACAACATACACCACTTCACAAACACACTCACAAACATACACACTGTCACAAACCTCCAACACTGTCACAAACATACACACTGTCACAAACATACACACTGTCACAAACATACACACGGTCACAAACATACCACACTGTCACGGTCACAAACATACACACTGTCACAAACATACACTGTCACGGTCACAAACATACACCTGTCACAAACCATACACACTGTCACAAACATACACACTGTCACAAACATACACACTGTCACAAACATACACACTGTCACAACCATACCACGTCACAACATACACACTGTCACTGTCACAAACATACACACTGTCACAAACATACACACTATCACAAACATACACACTATGACAAACTACACACTGTCACAAACATACACACTGTCACAAACATACACACTGTCACAAACATACACTGTCACAAACATACACACTGTCCAAACATACACTGTCACAAACATACACACTGTCACAAACATACACTGTCACAACATACACACTGTCACAAACATACCACTGTCACAAACATACACACTGTCACAAACATACAGACTATCACAAACATCACTGTCACAAAACATACACAACTGTCACAAACATACACACACTGTCACAAACATACACACTGTCACAAACATACAGACTGTCACAAACATACACACTATCACAAACATACACACTGTCACAAACATACACACCGTCACAAACATAAACACCGTCACAAACATACACACCGTCACAAACATACACACTGTCACAAACATACACTGTCACAAACATCACACTGTCACAACATACACACTGTCACAAACATACACACTGTCACAAACATACACACTGTTCACAACATACACACTGTCACAAAACATCACATGTCACAACATACATGTCCAAACATACACCACTGTCACAAACATACACACTGTCACAAACATACACCTGTCACAACATCCACACTGTCACAACATCACAAAACACTGTCACACATACACACTGTCACACTACAGACTTCACAACATACACACTGTCACAAACATCACACTCCAAACATACACTGTCACAACATACACTGTCACTGTCACAAACATACACACTGTCACAAACATACACACTGTCACAAACTACACACGGTCACAAACATACACAACTCACAAACACAACACAATGTCACCAAACATACACACTGTCACAAACATACAGACTGTCACAACATACCAACGTCACAAACATACACACGTTCACAAACTAACACACTGTCACAAACATACACACTAGACAAACATACACACTATCACAAACATCACACTGTCACAAACATACACACTATCACAACATGCCAATGTCACAAACATACACACTGTCACAAACATACAGACCGTCACAAACATACAACACCGTCACAAACATACACACCGTCACAAACATACACACTGTCAAAAACATACAGACTGTCACAAACATACACACTGTCACAAACATACACACCGTCACAAACATACACACTGTCACAAACAATACGACTGTCACAAACATACAGACTGTCACAACATACACACTGTCACAAACATACACACTGTCACAAACATACACATACACACATACACACCGTCACAAACATACAGACTGTCACAACAAACATACACACTGTCACAAACATACACACTGTCACAAACATCCACACTCCACAAACATACACACTGTCACAAAACATACACACGGTCCAACAATACACACTGTCACTGTCACAACATACACACTGTCACAAACATACACTGTCAACGGTCACAAACACACACACTGTCCACAAACATACACACTGTCAACAAACATACACACTGTCACAAACTAACACACGGTCACAAACATACACACTGTCACTGTCACAAACATACACACTGTCACCAAACATACACTGTCACGGTCACAAACATACACACTGTCACAAACATACACACTGTCACAAACATACACACGGTCACAAACATACACACTGTCACTGTCACAAACATACACACTGTCACAAACATACAGTGGTCAGTCACGACATACACACTGTCACAAACATACACACTGTCACACACATACACTGTCACGGTCACAAACATACACACTGTCACAAACATACACACTGTCACAAACATACACACTGTCACTGTCACAAACATACACACTGTCCCAAACATACCACTATCACAAACATACACACTATGACAAACATACACACTGTCACAAACATACACACTGACAAACATACACCGTCCACAACATACACGCACAAACATACACACTGTCACAAACATACACTGTCACAAACATACACACTGTCACAAACATACACTGTCACAAACATACACACTGTCACAAACATACAGACTATCACAATCATACACACTGTCACAAACATACACACTGTCACAAACATACACACTGTCACAAACATACAGACTGTCACAAACATACACACTATCACAAACATACACACTGTCACAAACAACACGCACTGTACAAACATAAAACCTCACAAACTACACAACCGTCACACAACATACACACTGTCACAAACATACACACTGTCACAACATCACACTATCACAACATACACCCGTACACAAACATACACTGTCACAAACATACACTGTCACAAAATACACCTATCACAAACATACCACTGTCCAAACAATACAGACTGTCACAAACATACACACTGTCACAAACATACCAGCTGTCACAAAACATACACACTGTCACACACACCCACATGCACAAACATACACCGTCACAAACTACCACTGTCACAAACATACACACTGTCACAAACATACACACTGTCAAAACATACACACTGTCACAAACATACACACTGTCACAAACTACACACTGTCACAAACATCAACTAGTCACAAACATACACACTGTCAAAACACACACTGTCACAAACATACACACTGTCACAAACAACACACTGTCACAACACAACACTGTCACAAACATACACACTGTCACAAACTACACACTGTCACAAACATACACACTGCCACAAACATACAACTGTCACAACATACACGGTCACAAACATACACACTGTCACAACATACCACGTCAAACAAACATACACACTCGTCCACAACATACACTGTCACAAACATACACTGTCACGGTCACAAACATACCACGTCACAAACATACACTGTCACAACTCAACTTCACAAATACACTGCACTGTCACAACATACACACTGTCACACAACATACACACTGTCACAAACATACACACCACTGTCAAACTACACTGTCACCAACATACACACGTCACAAACATACACATGCACAAACATACACACTGTCACACAACATACACACTGTCACAAACATACACACTGTCACACATAACACTGCACAAACATACACAACTGTCACAAACATAACACTGTCAAACATACACACTGTCACAAACATACACTGTCACAACATACACCCTGTCACAAACATACACACTGTCACAAACATACACAACTGTCACAAACATACAGACTATCACAAACATACACACTGTCACAAACATACACACCTGTCACAAACATACACACTGTCACAAACATACACACTGTCACAAACATACAGACTGTCACAAACATACACACTATCACAACATACACACTGTCACAAACATACACACCTACAAGTCACAACATACACACCGTCACAACATACACACTGTCCAAACATACACTTACACCAAACCAATACAAACACACTGTCACAAACATACACACTGTCACAAACATACACACGTCACAAACATACACACTGTCCAAACAACACACTGTCACAAACATCACACACTGTCACAAACATACACTGTCACACCATACACACTGTCACAAACATAACCACTGTCCACAAACATCACTGTCACAAACATACACTGTCCACAAACATACACACTGTCACAACATACACAGCTGTCACAAACATACACACGACATACCTACACAAACATACACACTGTCACAAACATACACACTGTCACAAAACATACAACACTGTCCAACATACCTGTCACTTACAAACAACACTGTCACAAACATCACACTGTCACAAACATACATACACATACACTGTCACAAACATACACACTGTCACAAAACATACACACTGTCACAAACATACAACTGTCCACAAACATACACCACTGTCACAACCATGAGCACACTGTCCCACAACATACACACTGTCACAATAACATACACACATACAGAACTACACACTATCACAAACATGCACACTGTCACAAACATACACACTATCACAAACATGCACAATGTCACAAACATACACACTGTCACAAACATACACACCGTCACAAACATACACACCGTCACAAACATACACACTGTCACAAACATACAGACTGTCACAAACATACACACTGTACAAACATACACAACGTCACAAACATACACACTGTCCACACAACACACTGTCCACAAACATCACCTGTCACAACACATACACACTTGTCACAAACATACAGACTGTCACAAACATAAACACTGTCACAAACATACACATCACAACCATCACACACCTTCACAAACATAACAGACTGTCACAAACAACACACTGTCACAACATACACCTGTCACAAACATACACATCACACACAACATACACACTGTCACAACAACACATACACACAAACATACCACCTCACCACAACATACAGACTGTCACAAACATACACACTGTCACAAACATACACAACTTCACAAACTCAGACTGTCCCAAACATAACACACCGTCACAACTACACGTCACAAATACACACTGTCACAAACTACACATACACACAAACATACACACCATCACAAACATACAGACTGTCACAAACATACACCAACCGTCACAAACATACACCTGTCACAAACATACACATACACACATACCACTGTCACAAACATACAACTGCACAAACATACACAACACCCGTCACAAACATACACTGTCACAACCTACCCACCGTCACAAACATACACACTATCACAAACTACACAACCGTCACAAACATACACACACCGTCACAAACATACACACTGTCACAAACATACAGACTGTCACAAACATACACACTGTCACAAACATACACACCGTCACAAACATACACACTGTCACAAACATACAGACTGTCACAAACATACACACTGTCACAAACATACAGACTGTCACAAACTACAACTTTCACAAACATACACACTGTCACAAACATACACACTGTCACAAACATACACATACACACAAACATACACAACTACACCCGTCCAAACATACAGACTGTCACAAACATCACACTGACTGTCACAACATACACACTGTCACAAACATACACATACACACACACAACACATACACAACTGTCGACAAACACTACACTACACACAAAACATACACACCCGTCACAAACATACAGACTGTCACAAACATACACACTGCAACAAACATACACCACTGTCCAAACAACACACTGTCCCACAACATACACACACGTTCACAAACTACAACGTCCAAACATACACACTGTCAAAACTACAACAACGTTCACAAACATACACACTGTCACTGCACAACATACACACTGTCACAAACATACACACTGTCACAACATACACACTGTCACAAACATACACTATCAAACACTACAACACAAACATGACATCACAAACATACACACTGTCACAAACATACTACTATCACAAACATACACACTGTCACAAACATACACACTGTCACAAACATACACACTTGCACAAACATACACACTGTCACAAACATACAACTATCACAACATACACTACACAACATAAGACTATCACAAACATACACACTGTCACAAACATACACACTGTCACAAACATACACACTAACACTCAATTCAAACTCACCTGTCACAAACATACACTGTCACATACACAACACCCTCACAAACATACACACGTCCCAATACATACACACTGTCAACAAACTACACTGTACACACTGTCCCAAACATACACACTGTCACAAACAACAACTGTCACAACAATACACACACTGTCACAAACATACACACTATCACAAACATACACACTGTCACAAACATACACCACGGTCACAAACATACAACACGTCACAAACATAAACACTGTCACAAACATACACTGTCACGGTCACAAACATACACACTGTCACAAACATACACACTGTCACAAACATACACACTGTCACAAACATACACACTGTCACAAACATACACATGGTCACAAACATACACACTGTCACTGTCACAAACATACACTGTCACAAACATACACACTGTCACAAACATACACACTGTCCAACACTACCACGTCACAAACATACACACTCACAAACATACACACTGTCACAACATACACACTGTCCACAAACATACACACTGTTCCACACAAACATACACACTGTCACCACTGTCCACAAACATACACACTGTCACAAACATACACTGTCACGCAAACACACACTGTCACAAACTACACACTGTCAAACTACACACTGTCACAAACATACAACACGGTCACAAACATACACACTTCACTGTCACAACATACACACTGTCACACATCCCTGTCCCACGTCACAAACATACACACTGTCACAAACATACACTGTCACACAACAATACACACGTCACAAACAGCACACGACTGTCACAAACATACACACTGTCACAAACATACACTGTATCACGCCACAAACATCACACTGTCACAAACATACACACTGTCACAAACATCCTGCACCAACTACACACTGTCACAACATACACACTGTCACAAACATACACACGATCACTGTCACACATAAAACACACCTGTCACAAACATACACACTATCCAAGCATACCCACTATGACAACATACAAACTGTCACAAACATACACACTGTAACAAACTACACAAACTGTCACAAACATACAGTCACAAACATACACACGTCACACATACAATGTCACAACATCACACTGTCACAAACATACACTGTCACAAATACACATACACACAAACACTGTCACAAACATACAGACATACACACACATACCATGTCACAAACACCACACTGTCAACAACATACACACAGTCACAACCACTACAGACGGTCACAAAACATACACACTATCGCACAAACATACACACTGTCACAAACACACACACTGTCACAAACAAAACACAACCCGTCACAAACATACACACCGTCCACAACATACACACTGTCACAAACATACACTGTCACACAAACATACAACACTTATCACAAACTCCACACTGTCACAAACATACACTGTCCCACAAACATACCAGTCCAAACAACACAATCACACAAACATCCACCCTGTCACAAACATACAGACTTTCCACAACATACACACTGTCACAAACATACACACTGTCACAAACATACACCGTCACAACATACACCTGTCACAACATACCTGTCACAAACATACGCTTCACAACATACCCACGTCACAAACATACACTGTCACAAAACATACACACTGTCACAAACAGACACACTGTCACAAACATACACACTGTCCACAAACTACAGACTATCAGACATACATACACACTGTCACAAACATACACACTGTCCACAAACATACACACTGTCACAAACATACACTGTCACAAACATACATACACACAAATGTCACAAACATACACTCCACAAACACACACATACTGTCACACAACATACAGACTGTCCAAACATACACAACTGTCACAACACTACACACTGTCACAAACATACACACTGTCACAAACATACATGTCGTCACAAACATACACACTGTCACAAACTGTCACAAACATACACACTGTCACCACACAACACTACACACGTCAAAACAACTACCACACTGCTCACAAACATACCCACTGTCAAACAAACATACACACTGTCACAAACATACACGCACGGTCACAAACATACACACCGCAACAAACCTACCACACGTGTCACAAAACATACCAACACACTGTCTCATGTCACAAACATACACACGTCACAAACATACACTTCACAAACATACCACTAGACAACATACCAGTCACAACAATACACACTGTCCACCAACATACACTACTGTCACAAACATACCTGTCACAAACATACACACTGTCACAACAACACTGTCCACAAACATACACACTGTCACAAACATACACTGTCCACAACAACACACTACAACATACACACTGTCACTAAACATACACACTAGTCACAAACACTACACGTACTAGTCACAAACATACACACTGTCACCAAACATACACACTGTTCACAAACATACACACTGTCACAAACATACACATTGACAACAGACTACGTCACAAACATACACAGACTGTCACAAACATACACCTATCCACAAACATACACCCTGTCACAAACATTACACGCATAACACATGTCACAAACATACACACGTCACAACATAACTGTCACACAAACACACTCACCAACATACACACTGTCACAAACATACACATGTCACAAACATACCCACTGTCACACATACACACTGTTCACACAACATACACACTGTCACAAAACCTAACACACTGTCACAACATACACACATGTCACAAACATACATGTCACAAACATACCACTTCACAACATACACAACGTCACAACATACAACCGTATCACAAAACATACCCTCCCACAACTACACACGTCACAGAATACACACTGTCACCAAACATACACACTGTCCACAAACATAACAGACTGTCCACAACATACACACTGTCACAAACTACACCAACTGGTCACAAACATACACACACTGTCACAAACATACACTGTTCACATGCACTCACAAACATACAACCTGTCACAACCACATACACACGTCACAAACATACACACGTCACAAACATACAACTGTCACAAACATACACCTGTCACAACACACTCCACACTGTCACCACACATACAACTGTCACAAACTACACACTGTCACACAAACATACACACTGTCACAAACTACACACTGTCACAAACATACACACTATCAAACAACATCACACTATCACCAACATCACACTGTCAAACATACACACTAGTCACAAACATGCACAATGTCACCACATACACACTGTCACAAACATACAGACCGTCACAAAACATACACACCCGTCACAAACATACACCACTGTCACAACATACACACTGTCACAAACATACAGACTGCAAACATTACACACTGTCACAACCTACACATCCGTCACAAAACATACACACTGTCACAACACTACACACTGTCACAAACATACAACTAGTTCACAAACATACAGCTGTCACAAACAACACACTGTCCACAAACATACACACTGTCACAAACATACCATGACACAACATACACACCGTCACAAACATACAGACTGTCACAAAACATACCACTGTCACAAACATCACACTTTCACAACATACACACTGTCACAAACATAACACTGTCACAAACTCACACATCCCAAATACACACGCACTGTCACAAACATACACACTTCACAAACATACACACGTCACAACACACACACCACAACAACCACTGTCACAAACATACACACTGTCACAAACATACACACACTCCACAAACATCACACTGCACTTCAACATACACACTGTCACAAACATACACGTCACGTCACAAACATACACACTGCACACAAACCATACACCTGTCACAAACATACACAACCGTCACAAAACATACACACTGTCACACCATACACGTCACAAACATACACCCTGTCACAAACATACACACTCACAACAACACACTGTCACAACATAAACACACTGTCACACACATACACTGTCACAAACATACACACGATGCCCTGTCACAAACATACACCTGTCACACAAACATCACACTTCACAACATACACACTATCACACACATCACACAGACAAACATCCCTGTCACACCTACACACTGTCACAAACATACACACTGTCACAAACATACACTGTCACAACATACACACTGTCACAAACATACACATGTCACAACATACACAACTGTCACAAACATACACTGTCACAAACATACCACTGTCACACAACATACAGACTACACAATCATACACACTTGTCAAACATACACACTGTCACAAACATACACACTATGTCACAAACATACCTACTGTCACACAACATACACACTATCACAACATACACACTGTCACAAACATACACACTGTCACAACCATAAACACACGTCACAAACATGACACACCGTCACAAACCTACACACTGTCTCAACACTACACACTGTTCACAACAACACCTACACAAACATACACACGTCACAAACATACACTGTCACAACATACACACTGTCACAACATACACACTGTCACAAACATACACACTGTCACAAACATACACTGTCACAAACATACACACTGTCACAAACATACACACTGTCACAAAACATACACATGTCACAAACATACACTGTCACAAACATACACACTGTCACAAACATACACACTCTCACAACATACCTGTCACAACATACACACTTCACAACATACACCACTGTTCACAAACATACACACTGTCACAACACATAACACACGTCCACAACACAGACACCCACTGTCACAAACATACACACTGTCACAAACATACACATACACACAAACATACACACTGTCACAAACATACACTACACAAAACATACACACTGTCACAAACATACACACCGTCACAAACATACACACCGTCACAAACATACAGACTGTCACAAACATACACACGTCACAAACATACACACTGTCACAAACATACACACTGTCCACAACATCACCAAACTACACCTGTCACAAACTCCACTAAAACGACACAACTTACACTCACAACATACACACTGTCACAACATACCATCGACCTGTCACACCAACATACACACTGTCACAAACATACACTGTCACGTACACAAACATACAAACTGTCACAAACACATTACACACTGTCACAAACACACTACACATACACCACTGTCACAAACATACACACTGTCACCACATACACACTGTCCACAACAACCTATCACAAACATACACCAGAAACAACACTGTCACAAACATACACCTGTCACACAACATACACAACTTCCACAACAAACATACACTGTCACAAACATACACACGTCACAAACATCACACTGTCACAAACATACACACTGTCACAAACAATACACTGTCACAAACTACACACTGCTCACAAACATACACACTGTCACAAACATACAACACTTTCACAAACATACATACCTACAAACAGAAACACCTTCACAAACATACACATGTCACAAACATACACCTGTCAAACATACACACTGTCACAAACATACACTGTCACAAACATACACACTATCACACATACACATTACAACCATACACACACGTCACAAACATACACACCGTCACAAACATACACACCGTCACAAACATACACACTGTCACAAACATACACTGTCCCCAAACATCACACCCTGTCCAAACATACACACTGTCACAACATACAACTGTCACAAACATACACACTGTCCACAACATACACACGTCACAAACATACACACGTCACAAACACTACAAACTGTCACAACATACACACTGTCCAACAATACAGTTCACAAACATACACACTGTCACAAACTATCACACACACTGTCACAAACATACACTGTCACAAACATACCGTCACACATACACACTGTCACACAACCATCCAGACTTCCACAAACATACACTCTCACAAACATACACACTGATCACAAACATACACAACTGTTCACAAACATACCAACTGTACACAAACATACACTGTCAACTGTCACAACAAACATACACAATACCGTCACAAACATACCACACTGTCCAAAATACACAACTCACAAACAACACACTGTCACAACCATACACACTGTCCAACATCACTGACAACACAGACTGTCACAAACATACACACTGTCCAAACATACACACTGTCACAAACATACACACTACAACATACACCTATCACAAACTGCACTTTCACAAACATACACACTTCACAAACATCACAAGCACAACATACACACTGTCACAAACATAACAACACACAAACATACACACCGTCACAAACATACACCCTGTCACAAACATACACAACTGTCACAAACATACACTGTCACAAACATCACACTGTCCAAACATACACACGTCACAACCATACACTTGTCACAAACATACACACTGTCCCAAACATACACATGCCAAACATAAACACACGGTACAACATACACACTGTCACAAACATAACACTGTCACAAACATACACATACACAAACATACACACTCACAACATACAGACTGTCACAAATACACACTGTCACAAACATACACACTGTCACAAACATACACATACACACAAACATACACACTGTCACAAACATACACATACACACAAACATACACACTGTCACAAACATACAGCTGTCACAAACATACACACTGTCACAAACAGCTTCAACACCGAACTGTCACAACAACACACTTAAACATATGTCACAACTACATACCACAAACTACACAGCCCGTCACAAACATACAGACTGGTCACCAACAACTAACACCCTGTCACACATACACTACAACACAACAACAGACACCATCAGAAACATCCTACACCACAAACATTACCACACCGTCACAAACATACCACTGTGACTGTCACAAATACATACCACAAACACATCATGTCCACAAACATACAGACTGTCACAACCATACACAACCTGTCCAAACATACACACCGTCAAACTAAACGGTCACAACATACACACTGTCACAAACATAACGACAACATACCTCACAAACTACACACGTCACAAACATACCACAACACTGTCACAAACATACCACTCACATACGGTCACCACACAACCCACTACACTTACAGACTGTCACAAACATACACACACGTCCACAACATACACACCGTCCAAACATACCATCTCACACAACATAAGACTGTCACACAACTACACTTCCCACAAACATACACACTGTCACAACATACAGACTGTCACAAACATACACACGGTCACAAACCTACACACTGTCACAAACATACAACTCGCAAAACATACACAACCCCCGCACAACATACAGACTGTCCAAACATCCCACTGTCACCCAAACATACACATGACACAAACATACACACCCAAAATAACACATACACCCCTGGTCATCAACATACACCGTACAACATAACACCTCTCACAACATCACTACCACAACACGCTGTCACAAACCTACAGACTGTCACAAACTACACACTCGTCACACACAACCAACCTGTCCACAAAAACATACACAACTGTCCCCCCAAACAATACCAACCCCGTCACACAACATACGCACCCCAGTCACAACATACACACTGTCACACAACATAACAGACCGTCACACACATACACACTGTCACGTCACAACATACACACCGTCACAAACATACACCTGTCCCACTACACGTCACAATCCACTGTCACAAACATAACACACTGTCCACAAACTACAGACTTCCACGATCAACTCAAACATACACACTGTCCACAAACATACACACTGTCACACACACTTCCCACTGTCACAACTACACACTTCACAACAACACACTATCACACTCAACAACACATATCGACTGAAACCTACACACTGTCACAACATACACACTGTCACAAACATACACATCACACACATCCACCCATGTCATCAAACATACACACACATACACCGTCACAAACATAACGACATGTCACAACATACACACTGTCCAACATACATACACTGTCACAACAGGAGTCCAACATCACACCGTCACAAACATACAACGTCACCAACATACACACTGTCACAAACTACACATCACACAAACATACACACCTCACAAACATACACACGTCAACCATCATCACAACCGTCCACAATCCACGTCCCCACAAACATACACGTTCCACAACGTCACAATAGCAAACCTACCACAGACACATACACAACGTCCACAAACTACAGACGTCCACAAACCCGTCAAACCAACACCGTCACAATATGTCACAACCTACAAGACTGTCACAAACATACATACACACTGTCACAACATCAACTACACATACACTGTCCAAACATACACACCTGTCACACAACATACACCCCAATGTCACAAACATCACACTGTCACAAACAACACCTCGTCCACAAACATACACGGTCACAAACATCACACTGTCCCAAACCTACCTGCACGACACCTGTCACAAACAGCTGTCACAACACACACTGTCACAAATACACACTGTCACAACAGCACACTATACAACACACATATCGCAAACATACATCAAGAACTACAATAACAAAGCCACTGTCACAAACATACACACTGTCACAAACATACACACTGTCACACACATACACTGTCACGGTCACAAACATACACACTGTCACAAACATACACACTGTCACAAACATACACAGCACGTTCCAAACATACACAGACGTCTACAACAACATACACACTCACAACAATACACACTGTCACAAACTACAGACTGTCACACATAACATCACACCACACTGTAATACACATCACACATACACACTAACACATGACCGTCACATAACATACACTCCACAATCACTTCAACAACACCTTACAACACACCGGTCACACATATCAAAACACACACATAACTCACACAGCTGTCACAACATACACCTATCACACACACCTCAAACACACCTGTAACTCCACAACGACACTGTCACAACTACTATGTCCACAAACATGACAGACCTCACAAACATACACAACCGTCACAAACATACCACGTAACAACATCACACACAACTGTCACAACAACACATACACACGAATACACAAACACAACTACACATTTCACCAAACATACACAACCCACAAACATCACACCACCGTCACACAAACATACACGACTGTCACAAACACCCTGCACAACATCCCTGTCACACAACATACACATCACAAACTACATCACTGTCCAACAAACATACACACAACTCACATACACATAACACATACCCAAACATACACACGTCACAAACCAGCCGTCACAAACATACAACTGTCACACAACAATCACACTTCACCAACTACACACTGTCACAACATACACATCACACACAACCTACACCTGGTCACAAACATACCATACACACAACATACACACCTGTCCACAAACATACGACTGTACCACAAAACATACACATCTTCACAACATCACATCACAAACATCCCGTCACAAACATCCACGACTGTCACAAACATACAATCCTGTCACAACCTACGACGTCCACAAACTACCCTGTCACAAACATACCATGTCACACACAACACATACATCACATACCATACACAACTGTCCCCAAACATAACATACCACCCACAAACATACACACTGTCACAAACATCACCATCACACCAAACATACACACGTACCAAACTACATCACAGCCGCACAAACATACGACCATCCGAACATCACCACCATACACTATCCAAACATACACACTGTCACAACCATACACACTGTCACTCTGCACAAACATACAACCCAACATCACAGTCACAAACAGACACACTAACAACATACATCCGTTCACAACTAACTACACACAAACCTGTCACAACATCATACCACACACACATGCACAACGATACCATAACACAACACCACACGTCACAAACATACACGATCACACATAACACTGTCACAAACATAACACGCACATACCACATACACACTGTCCAAACTACACACTGTCACAAACCTACACACTGTCCAACATACCACGTCACAAACACACAACTGTCACATACACTACACACAAACATACACACCGTTCACCAACATACAGACTGTACACACAACATACACACTGTCACAAACATCACACTGTCACAAACATACACTACACACAAACATACACCGTCACAACCATACACACTCACACAAACATACACACACGTCACAACCATAAACTGTCACAAACAGCCACTGTCACAAAACTACACACTGTCACAAACATACAGACTGTCACAACACACCCGTCACAAACATACAACTGTCACAAACATACACACTGTCACAAACAACACAGTCACAAACATCACACCACTGTCACTGTCACAAACATACACACGGTCAAAACATACCACGTCCACAAACATACACCGCAACATATACACACTCACAAACATACACCTTCACAAACATAAACACTCACAACATACACACCTGTCCAACAAATCATACAGACTTCACAAACATACACACTGTCCCAAAAACCTACACACTGTCACAAACATACACACTATCACCAACTTATACACACTCTCCTCAAACATACAGACTATACACAAACATACACACTATCACAAACATACAACATCACAAACCATAACACAAAACTGTCCAACACATACACACTGTCACAACCTACACACATACATCACAAACATACACACTGTATCACAAACATACACACTGTCACAACATACCATGTCACGATCACAAACATACACACTGTCCCAAACATACACACTTCACAAATAGTCACACTAAACTCACAAACATACACTGCACGGTCCAAAACATCACTGTCACAACATCAACTGTCACAAACATACACACTGTCACACAACATACACACATCACAAACATACACACTGTCACAAACATACACCCACTGCACGGCACAAACATAACAACTGTCACAAACATAACCACGGTCACAACATACACTGTGCACGTCACAAACATACACCTGTCACAACCGTGTCAACACACAATGTCACAACATACACAACACACTGTCACAAACATACAATGTACACACAAAACCATACATCACTGGTCACAAAATACAAATACACACACTGACATCACTTGTCACAAACATACACACTGTCACAAACATACACGTACGTCACAAACATACACACTGTCACAACAACACTGACGCAAACAACACTGCCAACACACGTCAACCAACATACCACTGTCACAAACATACACACGCCAATACACACAAACATATCACCCATGTCAAAACCATTACACACTCAAACATACATGATCCACGTCACAAACACAAACACACTGTCACAAACATACACATGTCACACAAACAAAACAACCGTCACAAACATACAGAACCTGTCACAAACATACCACGATCCAATGTCACAATCACAATACATACCACTGTCACAAACATAACAATGGTCACATCTTGAAGTCACAAACATCATACCAACATACACTGTCACAAACATACACATACTCACAAACATACACACGGTCCAAAACATACACAACACAAAACATAGTCACACTGTCACAAACATACCCTCTTACACAACAATACCCTGTCACGTACAACATACACAACTTCACAAACATAACACTGTCCCCACACATTTACACATACACCAATAACACCGTCACAAACATACAACCTGTTCACAAAAATACACCTGTCACAACACACACTCACAACACGCCACTGTCACAAACATACACACTTACACAAAACATACACACTTCACATAACATACACAACAACAAACATACACACTGTCCAAAACCTACACATCAGCACAAACATACACAACTGTCCACAACATACACTTACACAAAACTAACACTCACAAACTAACGTCACAAAAACTCAGACGCCCCCCAAAACATACCTGTCACAAAATCACCTTACAACAGACAAATGTCCAACAAACATTCACACAAATACTCCACAACACCTGTCCAAAAACAATACCACAAACGTACAACAGCATAAGACATACAATCTACACACTGTCAACAACCATACACAAAAACATACACACCGTCACAAACATACACACTGTCACAAACATACACTACATTCACAAACATACACACTATCCCCACATAACACTGCTCACAAACACCATCTGTCAAAAAAACACAAAAACTGAAAAAACATCACCTGTCACAAACTGCACAGTAACACTAACAACATACACACTGTCCCAACATACAACACTCCCACACAAACATACCAGACTAAACATAACTACACCTGTCACAAATACACTGTCACACTTCACACAACACACTATACACAAAACACTGAAACACAGCTTACACATACACAGCACACAAACTACACACTTGTCACAAACATACACATATCACACAACATACTACCCACTGTCACAACATACCCAATCACAAACATCACACCACTGTCACAAACATACACACTGTCACAAACACGACCGGTCACAAACAACACAACTGTTCCCCACAAACATACACAACTGTCACACAGACACACGTTCACAAACATACACCTGTTCCACCACCTACATCACTGTCCAACATACACACTGTCACAAACATACAGACTATACACAAAGCTACACCACCGTCACAAACTATACACGTCACAAACATACACACTGTACAAACATACACTGTCACAAACATACACACACAAAATAAGTATCACAAAACATACACACTGTCACAAACATACACACTGTCACAAACATCAGACTGTCACCAAAATACACACTGTCACAAAACATTACAACTGTCAAAACATACACCACTGTCCCAAAACCATACACATGGTCACAACATACACCACTGTCACAAACATACACAGTCACAAACTACTACACTGTCAACGGTACAAATACACCATTCTACAAACTACACCACTGTCACAAACATTACAACTGTCACAAACATACCACTGTCACGACAACATACAACTGTCCACAAACATACACACTGTCACAACAACAAGTCCAACATACACTTCACCACAAACATTACACACTATCACAAACATCACGACTATCACAAACATACACACTATCAAATAAGACATACAAACATACACACTGTAACAACCATTCACAACAACACACTATCACACATGCTACCAAAACATCACACATTCCCTTCACACACAACATACCACTGTCACAAAACATACACACTGTCACAAAAAACACCTTACACATTTCCGTCACACAACAACACTGAAACAGCGTCACAAACTTGACAATGCAAACATAACCATCCCAAACATCACATGCTCACAAACATACCCTCACGCTTCCAAACAATACAGCACTGTCACAACATAACATGCACAAATCACGTCACGACAACATACACAACTGTCACAACAACATACACACTGTCACAAACATACACACTGTCCACAAACATACACACGTCACAAACATACACACATGTCAACCAAAACATACACGACTGTCACAAACATACCACTGCTCCAAACATACACCATGTCACAAACAATACACTGCACCGTCACAAACATACAAACTCGTCACAAACATACACCTCACAAATACCCGTCACAAACATACCACTCTCAAACAACATACACACTGTCACTAAACATGTACACACCTGTCCAAAACATGCCTGTCACGCTGTCCACAAACATACACCACACTGTTCACAAACATACCAACACCACAAACAGCAATGTCACAAACATACACCGTGTCACAACATACACCATGTACTGTCAAAAAACATACACACTGTCACAAACAACCGTCCGTCACAAACATACACACTGTCACAAACATACACTGCACACAACTACAACACTGACACATAAAGTTCACAAAACACTGCACAAACGTACACACTGCACACACATACACACTGTTCCTCAAAACCAGTACACACTGTCACAACATAGTCACTAGTAACAAAACACACTGTCCACAAACATACACCTGTCCAAACATACACGTCACGGGTCACACAAACACAATCACAAATATGGTCACAAACATACACACTGTCTCACAAACATACACACTGTCACAAACATACACGCATCTAACACTAGAACTAAAACTGTCACAAACTACACACGTGTCACAAACCTCACCCTGTCACAAACATACCACTGTCACAAACATACACACTTCAACACACATTTCACTACAACATCACACTGTCCACAAACATACACGCTATCACAAAACATTAGCACATGTCACAAACATACACTATCCACAAACACTGTACAGACGACATAACATACACAGAAACATTACACTCGTCACAAACATACAGCAACTCGTTCACAAACATACCCGACTAGTCACAAAATCACAGACTGTCAGCAAACACACATGATCACCACTACCGTCACAAACATACACCGTCACAAACATACACACGTCACAAAACTTACACACTGTCACAAAACATACAACCTAGTCACAAACATACAGACTGTCACAAACATCACACTGTCCACAACTACACACTGTCACAAACATACACACCGTCACAACATAACATCACAACATACAGACTGTCACAGGAAACATACAGACTGGTCACAAACATACACAACTGTCACAAACATACACACTGTCACAAACATACACACTGTCCCACAACATACACACTGTCACAAACATACACACGTCACAAAACATACACCTGTTCCACTGCACAAACATACACACTGTCACAAACATACAACTATCACGTCACAAACACAACCAACTGTGTCACAAACATTACACACTGTCACAAACATTACACACGTCAACAAAACAATACACACCGGTCACAAACATTACACGTCACTGTCACAAACATACACACTGTCACAAACATACACTGTCACGTCACCCAAACATACAGACTGTCACAAACATACACACCTGTCACAAACCTACACACAGTCCCACAAACATACCCACTGTCACAAAATACACACTGTCACAAACATCCTGTCACAATCACATACAAAACACACACTGGCACAAACATACACACTGTCACAACAAACATGACACTCCACTGTCACAAACATACACCTGTCACAAACATAACAACACTGTCACGTACAACATACACACTGTCACAAGATGTCACAAACATACACACTGTCGACAAACAACACTGATCACAACATCACACTATACATAACCATACACACTGCCACAACTACACAACTGCCCAACATACACACTGTCACAAACCTTACAACTGTCCAAACATACACACTGTCCACAACCTACACTGTCAGAAAATACAAAACATACACACTGTCACAAACATACCTGTTCACCAACATACACACGTCACAAACATACAGACTATCACAATCATCCAACTGTCAAAACATCACACTGTCACAAACATACACACTGTCACAAACATACAGACTGTCACAAACACTACACCACTATCACAACATACACACTGTCACAAACACACACACTGTCACAAACCTCAACCCAGCACAAACATACACACTGTCACAAACATACACACTGTCACAACCATCACAACATTCACAAACACATACACACATACAAACACACGCGTCACAAACATACACTGTCACAAACATACACACTGTCACAAACTACACCTATCACAAACATAACACACTGTCACAACACATACATGACTGTCCACAAACATACACACTTGTCACAAACATACACACTGTCACAACACATACACACTGTCCCACAAACACACGTCACAAACATACACGTCACAAACATACCACAACTGTCACAAAACATCACACACACTGTCACAAACTAACACTGTCACAACATACACCTACAACACTGTCACAAACATACACACTGTCACAAACATACGCCACACAAATACACTGTCACAAACATACACACTGTCACAAAACACTACACACTGTCACAAACATACACACTGTTGACAAACATACACTGTCCAACATACACACTGTCACAAAAATTACCACTGTCACAAACAACACACTATCACAAACATCACAGACCTGTCACGAAAACCTACACACTGTCACAAACATACCACTGTCCAACAAACATACAACACGTCACAAACATACACACTGTCACGTCACAAACATACACATGTCACAAACATACACTGTCAATCCAAACATACACACTCACGGTCACAAACATACCAACTGTCACAAACATACACACTGTCACAAACATACACTGTCACGGTCACAAACATACACACTGTCACAAACATACACACTGTCACAAACATACACACTGTCACAAAATCACACAGTCACAAACATACACACTGTCACAAACATACACACTGTCACAAACATACACACTGTCACAAACATACACCAGTACAAACATACACACTGTCACAAAACATACACACTGTCACAAACATCACACTGAATACACCAAACATAACACTGTCACAAACATACCACTGTCACAAAACATACCACTGTCACACAAACATACACACTTCACAAACATACAACTGTCCACAAACATACACACTGTCATCAACATACCCTGTCACAAACATACACACTCGTCACAAAACATACAGACTACAAACATACACCTGTCACAAACATACACACATTTTCACAAACATACACACCTGTCACAAACATACCACTGTCACAAAATTACAACTACAGACTTTCACAAACATCACACCGTATCACAAACAACACACTGTCACAAACATACACACAACCCAACAACCGTCACAACATCAACCGTCACAAACATACACAACCGTCACAAACATACACACGTCCACAAACATCACTGTCACAAACTACACACTGTCACACAACATTCACACACTGTCACAAACATACACACTGTCACAACATACACCTGTCACAAACACCATGCACACATGTCACAAACATAACCCACTGTCACAAACATACACAACATGTCACAAACATACTACATGTGTCACAAACATACACAACTGTCACAAACATACACACTGTCACAAACAATACACTGTCACACAAACATACACTTCACAAACATACACACTGTCACAAACATACACACCTGTCACCAACATACACTATCACCAACCTACACACTCACAAACAATACACACTGTGGCACAAACATACACCACTGTCACAAACATACACACTGTCACGTCACAACATACACACTGTCACAAACATACACACTGCACAAACAGACACACGGTCCAAACATACACACTGTCACAAAACATACACACTGTCACCAAACATAACACACTGTCACAAAACATACGACTGTCACAAACATACACTACATGTCACAAACATACACACTGTCACAAACATACACACTCACAAACTACACACCGTACACAAACATGACTGTCCAAAATAACCTACACAACGTGCACAATCACACATACACACTGTCACAACATACAACGCGCCAACACACATACACAGGCACGACCAACATACACATACACATCACACATAACACACGTCACAACATACAGACTGTCACAAACATACACACGTCAACTAAAGCACAAACATACACACTGTCACAAACATACAATGCACAACAGTTCACGTCACAAAAAACAATGCACACTACCACAGTCCCACAATCCACTGTCACAAACACACATGTCACAAAATACAGCTTGTCACAACATTACGCGTCACAAACATCACCATGTCACAACATAACACTGGTCACAAACATACCATACACACAACAGTACGACACCGTCACAACAATACATGCACAACATACGGTCACAAAACATACACACTGTCAACAAACATACACATACCTCAAACAACATACACTGTACACACAATACACCTGAAAAATACACAGACACAAAACATAACACCGTCACAAACATACAGACTGTCACAAACATACACACTGTCACAAACATACACACTGTCACAAACATACAGAACTGTCATACAAACATACACACCGTCACAACATTACGACTGTCACAACATACACACTGTCACAAAACATACCCTACACAACAAACATACACACCATCACAAACATCCAGACCTGTCCAAACATACACCACCGTCACAACTACACACTGTCACAAACATACACATACACACAAACATAACAACTTACACAAACAGACAGACTGTCACAAAACATACACACCGTCACAAACCATAAGACTGTCACAAACATCACACTGTCACAAACACAGCACTATCACAAACACCAGTCACAACCATCACAAAGATACACCCGTCAACAAACAACACACTGTCCACAAACATACAGACTGTCACAAACATAACACTGTCACAAAATACACACCGTCACAAACATACACACTGTCACAAACATACCAACTGCACAAACATTACACACTGTCACATTAAAGCTCAAAACATACAGATGTCAAAACATACAGACGGGCACAAACATATGACACAACTGTCACAAACAGACACTGTCACAAAATACACATACGACAAACATAAACATCACAACATACGACTGTCACAAAACATACAGCACTGTCACAAAACATAACCACTGTCACAAAACAATGCCACCCAGTACACCAACATACACACGTCAAAACTACACATACACACAACATACACCTCACAACATACAGCCTCAACAAACATACACACTGTCACAAACATACACACTGTCACAAACACATACAACTGTCACAAACATACCGACAGTCACCCCAAACATACACAGACCGGTCACAAACTACAGACTGGTCACAACATACACACGTCACAAAAACACTGTACCACTGTCACCAACATACACACATGTCACCACACAGTCACACTGGTCACAAACAGACTACACCGTCACAAACATACCCCTGTCACAAACATACACATACTCACAAACAACCATAGTCGGTCACAAACATACACACTGTCACAACATAACCCAACACAATGTCCAAGACCTGGACAAACATACAAACTAACAACTGTCACACTGTCCAAACATACACACCCGTGTCACAAACATCACCGTATCAACAAACACTGTCACAACAACACTACGTCTACAAACCATACACACTGTCACAAACATACCCTTTTCACAAACATCCCTCACATACACTGTCACAAACATACACTGTCAACAAACATACACACTGAACACATACACACTATACAACTGTACACACTATCACACATTGCACACTGTCACAAACATACCCAACACAACAGAGTCCACAAACATACACACTGTCCAAACATACACATGTACAAACACATGTCACAACATACACACGTACAACTAGACTCACAAAAACATACACGAAACTAACCTCACAAACATACACGTACACTACCCGGTCAAACAACACACGAGAAAACATTACAGCTCAAAACATACACACTGTCACAAACATACACACTGTCACCAAACATACACCACATCACATAACAATATCACAAATACACACATCACAACATACACACCGTCCAATCATAACAGAACCTGTCACAAACATACACACGTCACAAAACTCCCCCACCACACATACACACGTCACAAACATACACTTACCAACACACACTGTCAAATCACAACACAAAACTACCAGTCACAACAAACGCGTCACAAAACATACACACAAATCAGTGTCACAAACATACACACTGTCACAACACACCTTCACACACATACCGTCACAAACATACACAACAACAAATCCATCCACCCAACCGTACACACCACACACATACACGTGCACAAAACATACACACGTTCACAAACATACAGCACTGTCACAAACTAGACCACTGTCACAACATCCCATCACAATACAGTCACAAAACATACACACTGTCACAAACATACACACTGTACACAAATACCAGTCACCAACTACACTAAGCACAAACATACCAGCACACTAAACATGGCAAAAATTCAACTAAATACACACTGATCACAACATACACACTGTCACAAACTACACCAACAACTCCAGGTCAAACAACACTACACAAATTCACACTGGTCACAAACATACACATACAACACAACTCACGTCACAACATACACGACACAATTAAGTCACAAAACATACACTACAACTCCTGTCACAAACATAAACCTGTCACACTACCTGTCACAAAACATACACACTGTCCAACTCACAACACAACTACACCCACAATAGTACACACAAACATACAACTGTCACAAAAACATACACTAACAACTGTCACAAACATACACATACACGCACAAACAACACACTGTTCACACCAAAACAGATGTCACAAACATACACACATCACCAAACATACACACTATCACAAACATCCCCGCACACTTTACACTGTCACAAACATACACTTACAACCTCACATACACAACATGCACAACTGTCACAAAATAACACATAAACCAACATCACACTGTCACAAACATACACATAAAAAAAGTCACAAACACGTCACAAAACATACACACTGTCACAAACATGACACAACACAGCCAAACAACACCGTCACAAACATAAAGACGTCATACAACAATACACTCCACAACAACCACACGTCACAAACATACACACTGTCACAAAACATACAACTGTCACAAACTACACAACTGTCACAAACATACACACGCGTCCACAAACATACATCACTGTACAACAAACATAACACTGTCACAACATACAATACACAACAACAACGTCACATGTCACAAATACAGATTACACAAAAGACACACATGTCACAAACATACACATACACAAATACAGTCACAAACATACACACTCACAAACATACAGGCACGGTCACAAACTACACACGACCAAAACATACACAACCGGTCACAAACAATCACACGTACAAACTACACACTTTCACAAACATACACACTCCACAACCTACACCCACTTAACAAACGACATGTCACACAACATACACACCTGTCGCACCAACATACAAAACGACTGTCACAACAACACATGCACATAACACAACACATCACAACACAATCACAATACACACTCATCCACAAACATAACACTCATCCCAAACTACACACTCGTCACAAACATACACACTGTTCACACAAAACAACAAACACTGTCACAACAAACATTACACACGCAAAACATACACACTCACACATCACACACACAACATACAGGACTGTCACACAACACCTCACAAACAGCAACTGTCACAAACAACCAGTACACCAAACCTCAAATAGACTTACAACAGCACATACACACACCACTGTCACAAACATACACACCGACAAACATACACACTGTCACAACATAACATAACACCCGACAAACTCAGATGTCACAAACATACACACTGTCACAACATACACAGACCCAATACACACCGTCACAACATTACACACGTCACAACTACAGACTGGTCACAAACATACACACTGTCACACACATACAGACGTCACAAACATAACACTGTACAATACAATCACAAACATTACACACTGTCACAAACATACCGACAAAACCTGTCACAAAATACCACACTGCCACAACAAAGTACAAAACATGACATACAACACGTCACACGATACAACAAAACATACACCTGTCCAAACATACAACTGTCACAACATACAGAAGGATTCTGGGTACTGGGTACAGAAGGATTCTGGGTACTGGGTACAGAAGGATTCTGGGTACTGGGTACAGAAGGAATCTGGGTACTGGGTACAGAATGATACCGGGTAGAGAAGGATTCTGGGTACTGGGTACAGAACTCTCCGTGTGTGGCTTCATTCTTGATGTTATAGAAGCGGATTGAATGTACCATCAGACAGTAACATATACCCATTAATGAAGCAGCTTAGACCTAAATTAATGGCCGAGCGTTGGGATTACTGGGTTTCTACCTTTGTGTGAAACTAAGAAAGAATTTAATAGACACCAATCAATTGTTAACGTTCTTAATTAATTATATTGTTATAATGTCTCCCTGTACCACAGTAACGTTTGTAACTGGTTAATAGAAAAAGACTATGGATATTTACATTATTGGTTAGATAAAGCTCAATGGGAAGTGTAAAGGGGCAGTTCATCCACATCAAAGTAATAAAGGGTAAATCTAGAGGCGCTATGGGTTCAGGTCTTCAGCCTGTGTGGGTATCGTTGTCCTTCAAGGGCAGAACCTATAATATTCTAGGGGTGTTTAAATATTACAGGACAACTATACTATAAAAATGACTTTGCCCCATCTTAACCTACAAATGAATAGATGTAAGTAGTCCTTACCCTAAGGTGTGTGTCGCTGCATGACTTTAATCCAGTACATGTTTTGCTCTGCCTAAGTATTCCCCTCACACAATTAACTGACCCCTCCTTCCATCTGACATGACTTTATGGGAAGTCAAGCATGCTCGATAATCACTGAGTAAGAACTGGGAGGAGAAATAGGGGACAGATTAATGAATACATGTTACAGTACGATGCCCTTTAACTGTACCACAGGGGGTGTCAGATACTTTTAAAAACCTGACGTGCTGCCAATAAAATGCCAACAGTGTGGGATAATAAATAAAGGGGCGATTGCCCATCCAGCCACTCACTTTAGGATGGATGATTTAGTCTAATGTCCCTTTCTCAAGAAAACAATTCCATAAAGGCTGCTGTAGGGTTAAGAGAAATGGCAGATTTATCCCCCGTCCCGGTGCTAATTCATCTACGTCCGGTCTGTTCTTTTCTCCTGATGGGACTCGGCAGGTCGAGTGAGAAAAGGTCAATTTTACCATCTTGTAAAGACCAACTGATGTGGAAAGGAGATTCCCCTGTCTGCCTCCGACAGTCAGAACCCAGTAATGGAAAAAGGAAAACTTCCCACCTTTAACCATTTATACCAAATGAAAGATTTACAATGTGGATGTGGTAATGGCAAGTTTATTGGATAGTTACAAGAGTGGATTGGATTGGGTTCTGTATGACTGGTATTAATACATATACAGGGAGATTCAATATACTTACCTTTGTGCAATTCCGCAATACAATACGAGACGTAAACGAGATTACTTCTGGTATTGCATCGTGGGATTGCGTAAAGGTAAGACCTTTTAAGCTTATTTTCCCCTTTCCTCTGGAGAAACTGTTAGGTAGGGTTAAAGAGAGGGATATAAAAGTAGAAATAGACAGGCATATGTCTTTATACAACCCCCAATACTATGTTACTATGTAACTGTTATACAGACATTATGGGTAGGGAATAAAGGTTGGACTAGATGGACGTATGTCTTTATACAACCTTCAATACTATGTTACTATGTAACTGTTATACAGACATTATGGGTAGGGTATAAAGGTTGGACTAGATGGACGTATGTCTTTATACAACCCCCAATACTATGTTACTATGTAACTGTTATACAGACATTATGTGTAGGGTATAAAGGTTGGGCTAGATGGACCTATGTCTTTATACAACCCCCAATACTATGTTACTATGTAACTGTTATACAGACATTATGGTGGTATAAAGGTTGACTAGATGGACTATGTCTTTATACAACCCCAATACTATGTTACTATGTAACTGTTATACAGACATTATGGGTAGGGTATAAAGGTTGGACTAGATGGACGTATGTCTTTATACAACCCCAATACTAGTGACTATGTAACTGTTATACAGACATTATGGGTAGGATATAAAGGTTGGACTAGATGGACTATGTCTTTTACAACCTCCAATACTATGTTACTATGTAACTGTTATACAGACATTATGGGTAGGTATAAAGGTTGGACTAGATGGACATATGTCTTTATACAACCTCCAATCCTATGTTACTATGTAACTGTTATAACAGACATTATGGGTAGGGTATAACGGTTTGGACTAGATGGATATGGTGTCTTTATACAACTCCAATCTATGTTACTATGTAACTGTTATACAGACATTATGGGTAAGGTATAAAGGTTGTACTAGATGGACGTATGTCTTATACAACCACCAATACTATGTTACTATGTACTGTTATACAGACATTATGGGTAGGGAATAAAGGCTGGACTAGATGGACGTTATGTCTTTATACAACCTCCAATACTAGTTACTATGTAACTGTTTTAGAAGACATTTTGGGTAGGGTATAAAGGTTGGACTAGATGGACGTATGTCTTTATACAACCCCCAATACTATGTTACTAAGTAACTTATACTGACATTATGGGTAGGTATAAGGTTGGACTAGATGGACCTATGTCTTTATACAACCCCCAAACTATGTTACTATGTAACTGTTATACAGACATTATGGGTAGGGTATAAAGGTTGGACTAGATGACGTTGTCTTTATCAACACCACCAATACTATGTTACTATGTAAATGTTATACAGACATTATGGGTAGGGTATAAAGGTTGGAGAGATGGACGTATGTCTTTATACAACCTCCAATACTATGTTACTATGTAACTGTTATAACAACATTATGGGTAGGGTATAAAAGGTTGGACTAGATGGACTATATCTTTATACACATCCAATACTATGTTACTATGTAACTGTTAGACAGACATTATGGGTAGGGTATAAGGTTGGACTAGATGGACGTATGTCTTTATACAACCTCCATACTATGTTACTATGTACTGTTTACAGACATTATGGTAGGGTATAAAGGTTGGATTAGATGGACGTATGTCTTTATACAACCTCCAATCTATGTTACTATGTAATGTTTCAGACATTATGGGTAGGTATAAAGGTTGGATTAGATGGACGTATGTCTTTATACAACCTCCAATACTATGTTACTATGTAACTGTTATACAGACATTATGGGTAGGGTATAAAGGTGTGCAGATAATATGATATTGTTTGGGGCCCAGGAATGTGCATTGATTATCTTTTCTATGTTTATAATGTATGCCAGTGTGCAGATAATATGATATTGTGTGGGGCCCAGGAATGTGCTTGATTATCTTTTCTATGTTTATATATATATATAGATATACTGTAATACAGAATATGATATTGTATGGGGCCTAGGAATGTACATTGATTATCTTTTCTATGTTTATATATATAGATTACTGTATATACAGATAATATGATATTGTATGGGGCCTAGGAATGTACATTGATTATCTTTTCTATGTTATTATATAGATATACTGTATATACAGATAATATGATATTGTATGGGGCCTAGGAATGTGCATTGATACTTTTCTATGTTTATATATATAGATATACTGTATATACAGATAATTGATATTGTATGGGGCCTAGGAATGTACATTGATTATCTTTTCTATGTTTATATAATAGATATACTGTATATACAGATAATGATATTGTATGGGCCTAGAATGTCATTGATTATCTTTCTATGTTTATATATATAGATATACTGTATATACAGATAATATGATTTGTATGGGGCCTAGGAATGTACATTGATTATCTTTTCTATGTTTATATATAAGATATTGTATATACAGATATATGATATTGTATGGGGCCCAGGATGTGCATTGATTATATTCTCTATGTTTATATATTGTATGCCAGTGTGCAGATAATATGAATTGGTGGGGCCCAGGAATGTTCATTGATTATCTTTTCTATGTTTGTATATTACAAGTTGTGGAAAGTGAAATGTGTCTATTCAGATATATATATATATATATATATATATATATATAATATTACTATATAATTGGAGCAGTAAACTAATCTGATTGGTTGTTATGGAAGGAACAGATCCTGCCATTGTTGTACAATGTAAATACAGTTTATATTGTGATTGACAGTCTCTCTCTCTCTCATGTTTAGACAACACCTGCCGGTTTGATGATGATAAGTTCTGTGGGTTTGTGCAGGACAGAAGAGACAATTTTGATTGGACACACGAAGCCAGTCGCCGAAACCCACGTGACGCAATACTGGACCCACAATGGACCGAAGTAACCCCTGAGGTAACATTACAAGCCCCTTCATCAGAGACACGGGTGGTTACGGAGCATGTATGGTTCCATCATGATTACGTTACAGCCCTCATACGAGACACGGGTGTTACGGAGACATGTATGGTTCCATCAGATACAGTTACAGCCCCTTCATACAGAGACACGGGTGTTACGGAGACATGTATGGTTCCATCATGATTACAGTTACAGCCCCTTCATAACAGGACACGGGTGTTACGGAGACTTGTAGGTTCCATCATGATTACAGGTTACAGCCCCTTCATACAGAGACACGGGTGTTACGGAGACATGTATGGTTCCATCATGATTACCAGTTACAGCCCCTTCATACGGAGACTCGGTGTTACGGAGACATTATGGTTCCATCATTTACAGTTACAGCCCCTCATACAGAGACATACGGGTGTTACGGAGACTGTATGGTTCCATCATGATTACAGTTACAGCCCCTTCTACAGAGACACGGTGTTGGAGACTGTTTGGTTCCATCATGATTACAGTTACAGCCCCTTCATACAGAGCCGCGGTGTGACGGAGACATGTATGGTTCCTCATGATTACAGTTACAGCCCCTTCATACAGAGACACGGTGTTACGGAGACACGTATGGTTCCATCATGATTACCAGTTACAGCCCTCATACAGAGACCACGGTTGTTTACGGACGACATGTATGTTCCATCATGATTACAGTTACAGCCCTTCATACAGATGACCGGGTGTTACGGAGACATGTATGGTTCCATCATGATTACAGTTACAGCCCCTTCTACGAACACGGGTGTTACGGAGACTGTATGGTTCCATCAGGATTACAGTTACAGCCCCTTCATACGGAAGACACGGGTGTTACGGAGACATGTATGGTTCCATCATGATTACAGTTACAGCCCCTTCAACTAGAACACGTGTGTTTACGGAGACTGTATGGTTCCATCATGATTACAGTTACAGCCCCTTCATACAGAGACACGGTGTTACGAGACATGTATGGTTCCATCATGATTACAGTTACAGCCCCTTCATACAACACGGGTGTTACGGAGACATGTATGGTTCCATCATGATTACAGTTACAGCCCCTTCATACAGAGACACGGGTGTTACGGAGACATGTATGGTTCCATCATGATTCCAGTTACAAGCCCCTTCATACAGAGACACGGGTTGTACGGAGACATGTATGTTCCATCATGATTACAGTTACACCCCTTCATACAGAGACAACGGTGTTACGGAACATGTATGGTTCCATCATGATTACAGTTACATACAGCCCCTTCATACAGAGACACGGTGTTACGGAGACATGTATGGTTCCATCATATTACATACAGCCCTTCATACAGAGACACGGTGTTACGGAACAGTATGTTCCATCATGATTACAGTACAGCCCCTTCAACAGAGACACGGGTGTTACGGAGACATATGGTTCCAATGATTACAGTTCCACCCTTCATACAGAGACACACGGTGTTACAGAGACATGTATAGTTTCCATCATGATTACCAGTTACAGCCCCTTCATACAGAGACACGGTGTTACGAGACATGTATGGTTCCATCATGATTACAGTTACAGCCCTTCTACAGAGACCGGGTGTTACGGAGACATGATGGTTCCATCATGATTACCAGTTACAGCCCCTTCATACAGAGACCGGGTGTTACGGAGACATGTATGGTTCCATCATGATACCAGTTACAGCCCCTTCATACAGAGACACTGTTACGGAGACATGTATGTTCCATCATGATTACAGTTACAGCCCCTCATACAGAGACACGGGTGTTTACGGAGACATGTATGGTTCCATCATGATTACGTTACAGCCCCTTCATACGAGACACGGTGTTCAGAGACATGTATGTTCCATCATGATTCAGTTAACAGCCCCTTCATACAGAGACACGGGGGTGTTACGGAGACATGTATTGTTCCTCATGATTACCAGTTACAGACTTTCTCAGGCTGACCGGATGGTGGGAGTTTATGAATTGGTTTAGCTCTCTGTCTCTATGCTCCTTTCCTAAAGCTGGGTACCCACTCAGTTCTTCACACGACACCTACTAACGAGTGGCGTGTAGAACGTTGTACCAGCCAATTATCGTACACGTATGGCAGTTTAGTCAGGCGTATTAAGTGGTCCGGCACGGGCTCTCAACAAACAACACCCCACCCTTATCTAGTTACTGGGCAAACTATCGTTTTATGATCCAAACAGAATATGAAATCACAATTTCCACCAATCCCTTTTCTACCCACAGATACTACATGTTCATAGAAGCTCTCGCCTCGGACGCTGGAGAAAAAGCGAGACTGATCAGCCCCATATAATGTGACGGGAAAATCTCCGTACCAGGCGACCCCCTACTGCATCCCTTCTACTACCACATGTATGGACGCCACATAGGTGAGTGAGGGGGTCCAATGTGGTTTCTTATGCTAGGTCCTCGCTGCTTGGTGGGTCCATCATTGTAGGTTTATATTGATGTAATCGTGATGAATGAGGGAATGTAACGGTGATGTAGAAGCTGTAACAGTGATTTTATGAGGATGTAACGGTGATGTCACAGGATGTACGGGTGATGTATAGGGTGTAACGTGATGACATGAGATGTAACAGTGATTTTATGAGGATGTAACGGTGATGTCATGAGGATGTAACGGTGATGTCATGAGGATGTAACGTGATTTTATGATGATGTAACGGTGATTTTATGATGATGTAACGGTTGTGTCATGATGTGTACGGTGATGTCATGAGATGTAACGGTTATGTCATGAGGATGTAGTTCTCAAAACACCTGCAGGCCATTACCCAGAGCCGCTATCGCTCTGGTTAAATGCTTGTTTCACTATTCAATATCACGTTTGCGAACCTCCAGGGTTTTAACGCCACCTCGGCGCAAATGCAATATTGAATCGCAATCCTCGGATGCTGGGTGATTTTCGCATTCCCCGCGCATCGGATGCTAAGATGGAGTTAAAGTTTAGCGCGATTTTAACTCCATATATTTGCCCGTTGGGTCTGGGTAAATAGATCCCTGCCCTTAATACAGCACAGGGACCAGCCGTGTCCAAGGGGAATTTTTAGTCCATAACGACTGTTTTCCAATGCCGACACTGAATGTTCTCGCAACCGGGAATTGTCGTTTTGAGTTTAATCACAAAAAGGACCAATTCTGTGGTACTGATAGAATTAACCTTTAATTAGAAATGTGGTACCCAGCTAATGATTATCACCCACAGCACTGCCTAGGGCCCCCCTCACCGCACTGCCTAGGGCCCCACCTCACCGCACTGCCTAGGGCCCACCCACCGCACTGCCTAGGGCCCCCCCTCACCGCACGCCTAGGGCCCACCCACCGCACTGCCTGGGCCCACCCACCGCACTGCCTAGGGCCCCACCTCACCACACTGCCTGGCCCCACCCACCGCACTGCCTAGGCCCCACCTCACCGCACTGCCTAGGCCCCACATCACGCACTGCTGTAGGGCCAACCCACCGCACTCCTAGGCCCCACCTCACCGCACTGTCCTAGCCCCCCACCGCACTGCCTAGGGCCCACCCCACCGCACTGCCCCCCCTAGGGCCCCACCTCACCACACTCTGCCTAGGGCCCCACCTCACCGCACTGCCTAGGGCCCCACCTCACCCACCTCACTGCATTCTAGGGCCCACCCACCGCACTCCAGCCCACCTCACCCACGCCTAGGGCCCCACCTCACCGCACTGCCTAGGGCCCCCCCACCCACTGCCTAGGGCCCCCACCGCACTGCCTAGGGCCCACCACCACTGCTAGGCCCCATCTCACCGCACTGCCTAGGGCCACATCCAGACATACCTGACTTTTCCACCTGGGTTCGATTAGAGTGGGAATGATTGTAAATCAGAGCGATGGGTTAATTGTCTACACTCCGGGCAGTGTATTAAGGGATAATCCGATAGAGGATAAGAGGACGGTTCCGGTCCGTATGGTATTTTGTAGTTGTTGGCAGGATAATAGCGGATCCTTGGGAATAAATACAACTAGTCACTTTCACGGCTGATTAGCCACATTAGCATTGAAAGGTTCGGGCAGCTGTTTAAACGCTCAGCGCACTAGCAGTTTAGTATCTAATTGTGTCATCGCAATGAGAGGTGTGAGCTGCGTTTCGCACACATGGGATGGGGGCATTTACTTCCACGTTAGCCTTCGATTTCCCTTCCGCTGCCTCTGCCGTCTGGAACAAAATCAATTCTGTAAAAATGACAAAATCATTTTGTGAGTTTAAGCAATTTTTAATATATTTTTAAGCAGAAATATTACAGATGGGGGGTGTCGAGCCCAAAAATCCTTCACCCCGTCTTAACTTCCCCTTTAATAAAAACCAAATGCTGATTCACTCAGGCTGTCTAGTGACTGTTAATGACATGATTCTCTATTTCATCTCATGTTAGAGATGTCCGAACTTCGCAAAATCGGTCCGCTTGAGGAGGCGCGAATTTTTGAAAAAAAATTAAAAATTTGAAAATATGAGGATCTGCGAAAATACGGTATTTTCGATAATACGAGAAATCCTCGTAATTTTGAAAATCTTTGAAAACGCGGTTCTGAAAAGTTCAGAAGGCAGAAAACTGGAAAATGCGCCGATCGCGAACGAGGTAAATCCACCACGGATCCGGGTTCGGATCTGCGAACTGGGCCATCACTACTCATAATTCCCACTGAGCTGTAGAATTAACCCAGGTCTAGCCTGGATAAACCCTGAATATAATGGGATTAATACCTGGATGTTCCTTGCAGTTGTCTGTGGAGGGAGGATTTTGTGCTTTTCCCAGTGAATTTCTTTTTACTGGGATTTGGCAAGATTCCTGTTCGCCATCTGTTGCGACATTGAGACCGGCCCGGAGAATTTACCATGGGATTCAACACATTCTGTTACCAGACATCTCATGTTCAATGAATCCAGAAATATATCATCATCTTACCTGCCTGAATTAACATAAAATGATTCTTATCCTCATAACCTTATGGCGTCCTCCATAACAAATCCAACACACCCGACGTCAGGTAAATCCCATCTCTAGATCTTCCCCATTCAAATCAAACACCAAATGTTCAGTTCACTTTCCCTGAACGCCAATCACTTTATTCTACCTGATTCCACCTCCTCCATTCATTCATCTACTCTCAACCTCCATACTATGTCACTATGTAACGTTATATCAGACATTATGGGTAGGGTATAAAGGTGGACTAGATGGACGTATGTCTTTATACAACCTAATACTATGTTACTATGTAACTGTTATAACAACATTATGGGTAGGGGTAAAGGTTGGCTAGATGGACGTATGTCTTTTACACAACCTCCAATACTATGTTACTATACTGTTATACAGACATTATGGGGAGGGATAAAGGTTGGACTAGATGGACGTATGTCTTTATACAACCTCCAATACTATGTTACTATGTAACTGTTAGACAGACATTATGGGTAAGGTATAAAGGTTGGACTAGATGGACGTATGTCTTTATACAACCACCAATACTATGTTACTATGTAACTGTTATACAGACATTATGGGTAGGATACAACCTCCAATACTATGTTACTATGTAACTGTTAGACAGACATTATGGGTAAGGTATAAAGGTTGGACTAGATGGACGTATGTCTTTATACAACCACCAATACTATGTTACTATGTAACTGTTATACAGACATTATGGGTAGGGTATAAAGGTTGGACTAGATGGACGTATGTCTTTATACATCCTCCAATACTATGTTACTATGTAACTGTTATACAGACATTTTAGGTAGGGTGTAAAGATTGGTTATGTGGATGATTCAGGGGTGTGGCTGTGAGGTGAGCACATACATACATACATACATACATATATACATACATTCATACCTACCTACATACATACATACATGCATACATACATACATACATACATACATGCACACACACACACACACACACATACATACATACATACATACATGCACACACACACACATACATACATACATACATACACACACACATACAAATACACACATACATACACACTCATACATACATACATACTTACATACATACATATGCACATGCATACATACACACACATACATACATACACACACACATACATGCACACATACATACACATACACACACATACACACATGCACACATACATACACATACACACACATACACACACACACACATACATACATACATACACATATACATGCACACA
>JAACNH010001377.1:8501-80925 GCA_019447015.1 Hymenochirus boettgeri | reverse complement strand
CCCAGTACAGACCCTCTGTGTATAATGATCCCAGTACAGACCCTCTGTGTATAATGACTACAGACCAGTTAATCATGTTAGTAGATTTTGCTCTGTGAATGCAGTTCTGGTAGATCCTGTAGGGGGCAGTGTGGGGGGAACATGTGATAAACTGTAATGAGGTTCCAGCCCTGGCAGTTAGGGGTTAATTGCCCCACCCCCGCCAGATGTTCTCAGTTAGTGGAGTCTGGACCTTTGGGAGGCATTGAAGCTGCTGATTGGCCGGAGCTGCCCCCCTGTGGGCGTGTCCAAGTTCCCCAGGTTGTTGGGCTGCTGGTTTCAGTCAGTAGTGAGGAGAGATGGTGTCAGTGTGGCAGCTCCGGACTTTTTTGTGGGTGTTCACGGTGCTACGGGAGATCTGGAAGGTCAACAGTGCCAGACACGGGGTCTACTGGAACACCACCAACCCCAGGTAAGTCCCCAACCCCCTCCCAGCATCCAGCCCCTGGGCCCTTTGTTTCCAACCCCTCACAAAGGGGCCAATAGAAACACACTAACAATTCTGTCAGTCAGTGACCCCCAATACCAAACAGACCCCCAATACCAAAATAACCAAATAGACCCTCCTAAACCAAAATTACTAAATAGACCCCCCAAACCAAAATAACCAAATAGACCCCCTCAAACCAAAATTAATAATTAGACCCCCCAATACCAAATAGACCCCTCAAACCAAAATTAATAATTAGACCCCCATACAAAATAGACCCTCAAACCAAAATTAATAATTAGGACCCCCAATACCAAAGAAGACCCCCAAACCAAAATTAATAAATAGACCCCCAACAAATTACCCCCCCCAAAACCAAATTAATAAAATAGATCACAACCTGGCTGTCGGGTCCCCATGGTGTACAGTGCTGGTTGTGCACTGGAAATGTATAGGTACAGTGCTGTGTATGTGCACTGGAAATGTATGGCGTTACAGTGCTGGTATATGTACGGGTGCGTACCAGTGCCTGTGTATGTGATGTAGTACAGGTGTTGGAATGGAATGTGTGGCGTTCAGTGCTGTGTATATGACTGTGTGGCGTCCACAGTGCTGTGTATATGGACTGTGTGGCGTCCAGTTGCTGTTGTATAGATGGATGTGTGGCGTACAGTGCTGTGGTATATGGACTGTGTGGCGTTTTTACAGTGCTGTGTATAGGACTGTGCGGCGTTACAGTGCTGTGTTATGGAACTGTGCGGCGTACAGTGCTGTATGTATATGGACTGTGCGGCGTACAGTGCTGTGTAGTATATGGACGTGCGGCGTACAGTGCTGTGATATGGACTGTGCGGCGTACAGTGCTGTTGGATATGGACTGTGCGGCGTACAGTGCGTGTGTATATGGACTGTGCGGCGTACAAGTGTGTGTATATGGGACTGTGCGGCGGTACAGTGCTGTGTAATGGACTGTGCGGATAGTGCGTTATATGGACTGTGCGGGCGTTTACAGTGCTGTTATGGGATGTGCGGGACAGTGCTGTGTATGTGGACTGTGCGGCGTTACAGTGCTGTGTATATGACTGTGGGCGTACAAGTGCTGTGTTATGTGGACTGCGTGCGTACAGTGCTGTGTATGTGGACTGTGTGGCGTACAGTGTGTGTATGTGGACTGTGTGGCGTACATTGCTGTGTATGTGGATCTGTGGCGTCAGTGCGTGTATGTGGGACTGTGGGCGTACGGTGCTGTGTATATGTATGGTGGCGTACAGTGCTGTGTATAGACGTGTGGGCGTACAGTGCTGTGTATATGAACTGGTGGCGTACAGTGCTGTGTGTATGTGGACTGTTGTGGCGTACAGTGCTGTGTATATGGTACTGTGTGGCGTACAGTGCTGTGTATGTGGACTGTGTGGCGTAAGTTGAGGTGTGTGTATGTGGACTGTGTGGCGTACAGTGCTGTGTATGTGGGACTGTGTGGCGTAAGTGCGTGTATGTGGACTGTGGCGTACAGTGTGTGTTGTGGACTGTGTGGCGGTACAGTGCTGTGTAGTGGGGACTGTGTGGGTACAGTGCTGTGTATGTGGACTGTGTGGCGTTACAGTGGGTGTATGGGACTGGTGGCGTACAGTGCTGTGTATGTGGACTGTGTGGAGTACAGTTGCTGTGTAGTGGACACTGTGTGGCGTACAGTGCTGTGTATGTGGACTGGTGGGTACAGTGCTGTGTATGTGGGACTGTGTGGGCGTACTGTGTGGCGTTACAGTGCTGTGTATGTGGACTGTGTGGCGTTACAGTGCTGTGTATGTGGACTGTGTGGCGTACAGTTGCTGTGTATATGGGGACTGTGGCGTACAGTGCTGTGTATATGGACTGGTGGGTACAGTGCTGTGGTATATGTACTGGTGGCGTACAGTGCTGTGTATATGTAGTAGAATGGATTCAGTGTGCCATTCTGTTCCAAGAGCTTGGCTATCTGCCTACTGCCCCGCCGTGCACATGGGATACAGGAAGGGTTTGTTTTAGTGGAGGGAGCAATGTGCTGGATTAGGAGGGGGGGAGTTGTGTTTGTTTTGGCTCCAGATGGCCCTGGCACATGACTCTTCTCTGTACCCAATGAACAGAATTCACGTCTAATCTCCCCTTTCCATTGTCCATTTATTGCAAAAGAGAAAAAAAATCCCGAATTCCATTAATTTTAACCTCATTGTTCAACAAAAACCCACAAGTGAATAATAAGGAACGAGGGGGGAACTGACCTCAAATTACACTGGGGATCATGGGATATCATGGGTATTAACCCATTCCGTTAATTTCCCCGGCTATGGCCGGCCACCTGTATAAAGATTATAGGGGTCAACCACGATTGTACGGAGTATGGCAGTCACAAGCGATCTCCCTGTACTTTGTATAGAGACTTTATACAGGGAGAACCTTACACGCGATGAGATTTGTCCACACTGACCGATCGCCCACTACTGACAAATCACTGTCACCACGTGCTGGCAGTTCGGCCGCAACCAATCATAATTGCTTGTGATTACCAAAATACCCAAAGGCCTGTTTGTCAGTTTAACCGGCCCCACCCCATCACACAATGACGCAGGAGACTGTGGTTGGCCGGAAATATTGTATGGGGTACCCAGCCGACACGGTCCATATTTTTCCAATCGGATTTCGAATGGCAAAACTATTGAAAATTACGATGGAAGAGCCGAATTCGGCTGCCGATCTTCCGTATGTTTCAGCTTGAAAGCGACCCACGGTCTGGTTCCGTGAGATGGGGGACGATCGTCTTGCCCGATCAGGCTTTGTCAATAGACCAATCGTTATTGGCGATCGCGGTCCATTGAAAACCCTAAAAAACATTCTCTTGTAATTCACTGGAATTGTTTAAGAATGGGATATTGACGTGTTTGGGGCCTTTCAGATTGGTTATTGAATATAATGGCCTGTAATTATCTAAAGGGATAGGAATGTAGGTATTTTTTGCGAGGTTGTGGATCTTGCTTAATCTCCCCTTTGTTCTGTCTGTTTGCAGCAGGATAGTGTTGAACTTGGCAATTCTGCATCTATTCTTCTAGTCTGAGTGGCTGTGTGTGGACCAGTAAACTGTCTCCGTCCCTCCTCCTCCAAGCTAATTAGCTGTGTGGAAACTTTCGATTTGCCTCTCCATGTTGCTCCCAGTTATTTGTAGCTGTGTCCTTAAGAGGAAGGTATACGATAGACCAGCCAATCCTGCTCCCATTCACCGTGTGCTAATAAGGTTGTCAGGAATGGACTGGTTGTAGGGAGTAGTAGTTTCAGGGGGTGGCGAGCCGGTGTTGGTGGAAATTGAACTGAAACTGCATTTGAAAGGCTGCGCTGGCCAGACGACCGGTGAGTCTTTTGTCTAGTGTGAAACAGAGAAGGTGGGAAACATTTCCTGGCATAGGAGGCTCCTGTATATTGTAATGAAATGTGCACCCAACATCCTGCAGCTCCTATCCACCCGCACCCACATGGTTAGAATAACATATCCCCAGTTAACCTTTACTACAGTAATAAGGTTTCAGTGATACGTGGGGATGGGCAGAGGAACTGGATTTGACATGAACCCTGTGAATGAATTGAAAGGGAAAAGTGGAAACTTAGAAGAAATAGTTGTTGTTTTTTTTTTAAACTTTTACTTCCCCTTTAATCTTTTTGAACCTTTCACGGATGATGTTAACACTGCGCTACAGTTGTACCAATGGATGTTCCTTAAATTGCAAATAAAGTGTAACTGGCTCATGGCGGTAGGAGCCAGCGCCCCGTGCCAGGTTAGAAATGTGCCCAAGGGGGGGAACAGAGGGACCAGTGATTATCACAGCTGAGAAGACTCTATAAACAGACACAGACCAACACATCTGGGCGGGCTGAGACTGCAGGACTGAGATTTATGGGCCAGAGGTCATGGAAGGCGTCAAACATTAACTGGCTGGGATGGAGGCCGGGGAACTGGGGGTCTCACGCTGGGTCTGTGGTCTTTACTTATTAGGGGAGTTAGTGAACAATCGGCAGGAAATCCAGGAAAGTGAAGATTTTACAGTTGTTTGTCAATAGGGATGGGAATCTGGATGTGAGTGTGTAAAAACTACACGTCTCCACTTACCACCCACCGACTGTAGGATCTGATTAATGTCGCCTGGGTACACGGCAATGAGGGAGAATGATGGGCCGGGCCAGAGCAAATTCTCTATAGTTGGATATTCAGTAAACCTCTCATGGTTATCCCCCAGTACGTCCTTATGTCTGTCATCTAGTCTGTCCATTCCCACTAGCTACCTAAGAATCATGGTTATTCCATCCCAGTACGTCCTTAGTCTGTCATATAGTATGTCCATTCCCTATCTACTAAAGATCTCAGGTTATTCCATCCCCAGTACGTTCCTTATGTTATGTCCATCTAGTCTGTCCATTCCCCTATCTACCTAAAGATCTCATGGTTATTCCATCCCAGTACATCCTTATGTCTGTCCATCTAGTCTGTCCATTCCCTATCTACCTAAAGATCATGGTTATTCCTCCCAGTACGTCCTTATGTCGTCCATCTAGTCTGTCATTCCCCTATCTACCTAAGAAATCTCTGGTTATTCCATCCCCAGTGACGTCTTATGTCTGTCCATCTAGTCTGTCCATTCCACCTATCTACCTAAAGATCTCATGGTTATCCATCCCCAGTACGTCCTTGTGTCTGTCAATCTAGTCTATCCATTCCCCTATCTACCTAAAGATCTCAATGGTTATTCCCTCCCCAGTACGTCCTTATGTCTGTCCATCTAGTCTGCTCCATTTCCCCTATCTACCTAAAGATCTCATGGTTATTCACCACTCCCAGTACGTCCTTAGTCTGTCCATCTAGTCGTCCATTCACTATATACTAAAGATCTCATGGTTATTCCATCCCAGTACATCCCCAGTACGTCCTTATGTCTGTCCCATCTAGTCTGTCCATTCCCATATCTACCCTAAAGATTCATGGTTATTCCATCCCCAGTACGTCCTTATGTCTGTCCATCTAGTCTGTCATTCCCCTATCTACCTAAAGATCATAAGGTTATTCCATCCCCAGTACGTCCTTAGTCTGTCCATCTAGTATGCCATTCCCCTATTACCTAAAGATCTCAGGTTATTCATCCCCAGTAAGTCCTTATGTCTTGTCATCTAGTCTGTCCATTCCCCTATTCTACTAAAGATCTCATGGTATTCCATCCCAGTACGTCCTATGTCTGTCCATCTGTCTGTCCATTCCCCTATCTACCTAAAGATCTCATGGTATTCCCATCCCCAGTACGTCCTTATGTCTGTCCATCTAGTCTGTCCATTCCCTATCTACCTAAAGATCTCATGGTTATTCCATCCCCAGTACGTCCTTATGTCTGTCCATCTAATCTATCCATTACCCTATCTACCTAAAGATCTCATGGTTATTCCCTCCCCAGTACGTCCTTATGTCTGTCCATCTAGTCTGTCCATTCCCCTATCTACCTAAGATCTCATGGTTATTCCCTTCCCAGTACGCCTTAGGTATGTCCATCTAGTCTGTCCATTCCCCATCTACCTAAAGATCCCTTGGTTATTCCACCCAGTACGTTCCTATGTCTGTCCATCTAATCTATCCATTCCCCTATCTACCTAAAGATCTCATGGTTATCCCCCCCAGTACGTCCTTTGTGTCTGTCCATCTAGTCTGTCTCATTCCCTATCTACCTAAGATCTCATGTTATTCCCTCCCAGTAAGTCCTTATGTCTGTCCAGTTAGTCTGTCCATTCCCCTATCTACCTAAAGATCCCATGGTTATTCCATCCCCAGTACATCCTTATGTCTGTCCATCTTGTCTGTCCATTCCCCATCTATCTAAAGATCTCATGGTTATTCCCTCCCCAGTATGTCCTTATGTCTGTCCATCCCCCTATCTACCTAAAGATCTCATGGTTATTCCATCCCCAGTACGTCCCTATGTCTGTCCATCTAGTCTGTCCATTCCCATCTACCAAAGATCTCATGGTTATCCATCCCCAGTACGTCCTTATGTCTGTCCATCTAGTCTGTCCATTCCCTTATCTACTAAAGATCTCATGGTTATTCCCTCCCCCAGTACGTCTATGTCTGTCCTCTAGCTGTCCTCTATCTACCTAAAGATCTCATGGTTATTCCATCCCCAGTACGTGCTTATGTCTGTCCATCTAGTCTGTCCATTCCCCATCTACCTAAAGATCTCATGGTTATTCCATCCCCAGGTACGTCCTTATGTCTGTCCATCTAGTCTGTCCATTCCCCTATCTACCTAAAGATCCCATGGTTATTCCATCCCCAGTACGTCCTTATGTCTGTCCATCTAGTCTGTCCATTCCCCATCTATCTAAAGATCTCATGGTTATTCCCTCCCCAGTATGTCCTTATGTCTGTCCATTTAGTCTGTCCATTCCCCTATCTACAAAGATCTCATGGTATTCCATCCCCAGTACGTCCCTATGTCTGTCCATCTAGTCTGTCCATTCCCCATCTACTAAAGATCTCAGGGTTCCATCCCCAGTACGTCCTTATGTCTGTCCATCTAGTCTGTCATTCCCTTATCTACCTAAAGATTCATGGTTATTCCCTCCCCAGTACGTCCTTATGTCTGTCCATCTAGTCAGTCCATTCCCTTATCTACCTAAAAGATCTCATGGTTATTCCATCCAGTAGTAAGTGCTTATGTCTGTCCATCTAGTCTTTTCCTCCATATCTACCTAAGATCTCATGGTTATTCCATCACCCAGACGTCTTAGTCAGTCCATCAAGTCTGTCCATTCCCCTATCTACCTAAAGATTCTCATGGTATTCCATCCCAGTACGCCCTATGTCGTCCATCTAGTCTGTCCATTCCCATCTACTAAGATCTCATGGTTATCCCATCCCCAGTACGTCCTTATGTCTGTCCATCTAGTCTGTCCATTCCCTATCTACCTAAAGATCTCATGGTTATTCCATCCCCAGTACATCCCAGTACGTCCTTATGTCTGTCAACTAGTCTGTCCATTCCCATATTACCTAAAGATCTCAGGTTATTCCATCCCCAGTACGTCTTATGTCTGTCCATCCCCATCTACCTAAAGATCTCATGGTTTATTCCATCCCCAGTACGTCCCTATGTCTGTCCATATAGTCTGTCCATTCCCCATCTACCTAAAGATCTCATGTTATTCATCCCCAGTACGTCCTTATGTCTGTCCATTAGTCTGTCCATTCCCATATCTACCTGAAGATCTCATGGTTATTCATCCTCAGTACGTCCTTATGTCTGTCATCTATCTGTCCATCCACAGATCTACATGAATGATCTCATGGGTATTTCCATCCCCAGTACGTCTCTTATGTATTCCATCAAGTCTGTCCATTCCCCTATCTACCTAAAGATCTCATGGTTATTCCCCTCCCAGTACGTCCTAGTCTGTCCATCTAGTCTGTCCATCCCCTATCTACCTAAAGATCTCATGGTTATTCCATCCCCAGTACGTCCTTATGTCTGTCCATCTAGTCTGTCCATTCCCATATCTACCTGAAGATCTCATGGTTATTCCATTCTCAGTACGTCCTTATGTCTGTCCATCTAGTCTGTCCATTCCCATATCTACCTGAAGATCTCATGGTTATTCCATCCCCAGTACGTCCTTATGTCTGTCCATCTAGTCTGTCCATTCCCTTATCTACCTAAAGATCTATGGTTTTTCATCCCCAGTACGCTTAGTCTGTCCATCAAGTCTGTCCATTCCCATATCTACCTGAATATCGGTGGCTTCTTACCCACTCAGTCCTCTGTGCTGATGTATCAGTCGTTCTCCTCCCCATCAACCACTCATTACCCGGTGCCTCTCCTAGTTTCTGGGTTAGTTTGTATTATGAGGTTGACGTATCTCATGTGGTCAGGACAGGGACCTGAACCATGGGAATCTTGTGTGAACAAGTTCTGTCCTGTAGTTTTTATTAAATGATAAGGAATTTATATAGTGAAATTACCTGGAATTATGCGTTGAACCTTTGACCCTCCTCAGTCTACTCGTTACCTATGGCTATGGACACAGGTCAGATTGCTGTGGAACCTATTAGGACGGACAATTTCATTGTATTGTACTAAGGGCTGGGTACACACATGTTGCAATGTGTGTGTGGGTTTGCTGTTTGTCTCTCTAGTGTGGGCACAGTTGGAAGGTAGAGGTACCCATAACTGTGTGGCACATGGAACCACAGACTGTGGTTTGTTGGTTGTGATCGTGGCAGTTGCCTTTCCCTGTTCTTGCTTCATAGACGGCAAGATCTTTATTTGGTCGTGCCATAATTCATGCAAATGTGCCTGGTCTGGCCATGAAGACGGACAAGGAAGGTCAGGCGGCTGTGTGTCTTTGACTGTGACAATTCAGTTTGCACTTCTGCCCCTGTTCAGTCTTATGGGACCCACAGATCTGGAGAGATTAATAGGATCTAAAAAAACTATTTGTTAAACAAAATCCCTGGCCCACTAAATGGATAAAACAATAGAGGAAGTGGGTGTGTCAACTGGTAGGGAGGGTATAAAGGTGGACTAGAGGGACGTGAGTCTTTATACAACCTCCAATACTATGTTACTATGTAACATGTTATACAGACATTATGGGTAGGATAATAAAGGTTGGACTAGATGGATGTATGGCTTTATACAACCTCCAATACTATGTTACTATGTAACTGTTAACAGACATTATGTGTAGGGTATAAAGGTTGGACTAGATGGACGTATGTCTTTAGACAACCTCCAATACTATGTTACTATGTACTGTTTACAGACATTATGGGTTAGGATATAAAGGTTGGACTAGATGGATGTATGTCTTTTACAACCTCCCCAATACTATGTTTATATGTAACGTTATCAGACATATGTGTAGGGTATAAAGGGTTGGACTAGATGGACGTATGTCGTTTATACAACCTCCAATACTATGTACTATGAAAGTGTTATACAGACATTAGGGTAGGATTATAAAGGTTGGAATAGATGGATGTATGTCTTTACAACTCCAATATATGTTACTATGTAACGTATACAGACATTATGTGTAGGGTTATAAGGTGGACTAGATGGACGTTATGTTTTATACAACCCCCAATACTATGTTACTATGTAACTGTTATACAGACATTAGGGGTAGGGTATAAAAAGGTCGGATAGATGGAGTATGGTCTTTATACAACCTCAATACTATGTACTATGTAACTGTTATACAGACATTATGGGTAGGGTTAAAAGGTTGGACTAGATGGACGTATGTCTTTATACAACCTCCAATACTATGTTACTATGTAAACTGTTATACAGACATTATGGGTGGGGAATAAAGGTCGGACTAGATGGACGTATGTCTTTATACAACTCCAATACTATGTTACATGTAACTGTTATACAGACATTATGGGTGTAGGGTATAAAGGTTGGACTAGACGGACGTATGTCTTTATACAACCTCCAATATATGTACTATGTAACTGTTATACAGGACATTATGGGTGGGGTATAAAGGTCGGACTAGATGGACGTATGTCTTTATACAACCTCCAATACTATGTTACTATGTAACTGTTATACAGACATTATGGGAGGGTTATAAGGTTGGATTAGATGGACGTATGTCTTTATTACAACCTCCAATACTATGTTACTATGTAAACTGTTTATTACAGACATTATGGGTAGGGTATAAGGTTGGACTAGATGGACGAATGTCTTTATACAACCTCCAATACTGGGGTACTATGTAACTGTTTATACAGACCATTTATGGAGGGTATAAAGGTTTTAGACTAGATGGACGTATGTCTTTATACAACCTCCAATACTAGTTACTGTGTAAAGTTTTTACAGACATTATGGTAGGGTATAAAGGTTGGACTAGATGGATGTATGTCTTTATACAACCTCAATACTATGTTACTAGTAACTGTTATACAGACATTATGGGTAGGGTATAAAGGTTGGATAGATGGCGTATGTCTTTATACAACCTCACATACTATGTTAATATGTAAAGTTATACAGACATTGGGTAGGGTATAAAGGTTGGACTAGATGGATGTATGTCTTTAACAACCTCCAATACTATGTTACTATGTAACTGTTATACAGAGAATTATGAGTAGGGTATAAAGGTTGTTGGGACTAGAGGACGATGTCTTTATACACCTCCAATACTATGTTACTAGAAAACGTTATAAAGAAATTATGGGTAGGGTATAAAGGTTGGGACTGGATGGACGTATGATTTATAAACCTCCAATACTATGTTACTATGTAATGTTATACAGAATTATGGGTACTAGGGTATAAAGGTTGGACTAGATGGATGTATGTCTTTATACAACCTCCAATACTATTTATATGTAACTGTATACCGCACTTTGGGTAGGGTATAAAGGTGGACTAGATGGATGTATGTCTTATACAACCTCCAATACTATGTTACTATGTAATGTTTTACAGACATTATGGGTAGGGTATAAAGGTGTGGACTAGATGGGACGTAGTTTTATACAACCTCCAATTACTATGTCACTATGTAAATGTTATACAGACATTATGGGTAGGGTATAAAGGTTGGACTAGTGATGTATGTCTTTAACAACCCAATCTGTGTTATATGTAACTGTTTTATCACACATTATGGGTAGGGTAAAAGGTTGGACCAGATGGACGTCATGTCTTTAACAACCCCATACTATGTCTAGTGTAAACGTATACATGAATTATGGGTAGGGTATAAGGTTGTGCCAGATGGACGTATGTCTGTATACAACCCAATACTATGTGTGGGAATTGTTATATAAGACATATGGGTCGGGTAGAAAGGTGGACCAGATCAACGGACGTAGTATTAACAACCTCCAAAACTATGTTAGTGTAACTGTTATACAGACATTATGGGTTAGGGTATAAAGGTTGGACTAGTATGGACGTATGTCTTTATACAAACTCCAATACTGGTACTATGTAAATGTTATACAGACATTATGGGTTAGGGTATAAAGGTTGGACTAGATGACGTATGTCTTTTACACCCTCCAATACTATTGTTACTGTGTTACTGTTTATACGACGTTATGGGTAGGGTAATAAAGGTTGGACTAGACGGACGTATGTTTTTATACACTCCAAACTATGTTACTATGTAACTATTATACAGACGTTATGGGTAGGGTATAAAGGTTGGACTAGATGGACGATGTCTTATACACCTCCAATACATGTGTTACTATGTAACTGTTAACAGACATTATGGGTAGGGTATAAAGGTTGGACTAGAGGACGTATGTCTTTATACAACCTCCAATACTATGTTACTATATACTGTATACAGACATTATGGGTAGGGGTATAAAGGTTGGACTAGATGGACGTATGTCTTTATACAACCTCCAATACTAGTTACTATGTAACTGTTATACAGACATTATGGGTAGGGATATAAAGGTTGGACTAGACGGACGTATGTCTTTATACAACCTCCAATACTATGTTACTATGTAACTGTTATACAGACATTATGGGTTAGGGTATAAAGGTTGGACTAGATGGCAGTATGTCTTTATACCAACCTCCAATAATGTTACTATGTAACTGTTATACAGACATTAGGGGTAGGGTATAAAGGTTGGACTAGACGGACGATGTATTTATACAACCTCCAATACTACGACGGTGTAATGGTAGACAGACATTATGGGTAGGGTATAAAGGTTGGATAGATGGACGTATGTCTTTATACAACTCCAATAATATGGTACTGTGTAATGTTATACAGACATTATGGCTAGGGTATAAAGGTTGGACTAGATGGAGGATGTCTTTATACAACCTCCAATACTATGTTACTGTGTAACTGTTATACAGACATTATGGCTAGGGTATAAAGGTTGGACTAGATGGACGTATGTCTTTATACACCTCCCAATACATGTTACTATTGTAACTGTTATACAGACATTAGGGGTTAGGGTATAAAGGTTGGACTAGATGGACTTATGTCTTTATACAACCTCCAATACTATGTTACTGTGTAACATGTTTACAGACATTATGGGTAGGGAGAAAGGTTGGACTAGATGGACGTATGTCTTTATATACCCCCAATACTATGTTTACTATGTAATGTTATACAGACCTATGGGTAGGGTATAAAGGTTGGACTAGATGGACGTATGTCTTTATATAACCCCCAATACTATGTTACTATGTAACTGTTATACAGACATTACGGGTAGGGTATAAAGGTCGGACTTATACAGACATTATGGGTAGGGTATAAAGGTTGGACTAGATGGACGTATGTCTTTATACAACCTCCAATACTATGTTACTATGTAACTGTATACAGACTTAGGGGTTAGGGTATAAAGGTTGGACTAGGATGGTGTATGTCTTTATACAACCTCCCACTACTATTGTACTATGTACTGTTATACACAACATTATTGGTAGGGTTATAAAGGTGTGGACTAGATGGACGTATGTCTTTATACAACCTCCAATCTACTGTTACTATGTAATGTTACTAAGACGTTATGGGTAGGGTATAAAGGTTGGACTAGATGGACGTATGTCTTATACAACCTCCAATACTATGTTACTGATTAACCGTTATACAGAATTATGGGTAGGGACAAAGGTTGGACGTAGACGGAGTATGTCTTATACAACCTCCAATATATGTACTGTGTAACTTATTACAGACATTATGGCTAGGGTATAAAGGTTGGACGAGATGGACGTTATGTTCTTATACAACCTTCCAAATACTAGTGTTACGGTGTGAACTGTTATACAGACATTATGGTAGGATATAAAGGTTGGACTAGTGGACGTGATTGTTTATACAACCTCAAACTATGTACTATGTAACGGTTATACAGGACATTACGGGTTAGGGTATAAAGGTCGGACTAGATGGACGTATTCTTTATACAACCTCCAATACTAGTTACTATGTAACTGTTATTACAGACGTTATTGGTAGGGTATAAAGGTTGGACTAGATGGACGTATGTCTTATACAACCTCCAATACTATGTTACTGTGTAAATTTATACAGACGTTATGGGTAGGGGATAAAGGTTGGATAGATGGACGATGTCTTTATACAACCTCCAATATTGTTACTGTGTACACTGTATACAGACATTATGGGTAGGGTATAAAGTTGGACTAGATGGAACATATGTCTTATACAACTCCAATACTATGTTACTATGTAAAATGATTATACAGACATTATGGGTAGGTTTAAAGGTTGGACTAGATGGACGTGGTGTCTTTATACAACCCCAATCTCTGTTAATATGTAACCGTTTATACAGACATTAGGGGTAGGGTATAAAGGTTGGGACTAGATGGGACGTTGGTCTTATTACACCTCCAATACTATGTTTACTATGTAACTGTACAGACATTATGGGTTAGGGGTATCAAGGTGGACTAGGGGACGTATGTCTTTGTACAACCTCCAATACATGTTACTATGTAACTGTTATACAGGACGTTATGGGTAGGGTATAAAGGTTGGACTAGATGGACGTGTGTCTTTATACAACCTCCAAACTAGTACTATAGTAACCGTATACAGACATTATGGGTAGGGTATAAAGGTTGGATCTAGACGACGTATGTCTTTATACAACCTCCAATACTATGTTACTAGTAATGTTATACAGACATTAGGTAGGGTTAAAGGTTGGACTAGACGGACGTATGTTCTTTAACAACCTCCATACTATGTTACTATGTAACGTTATACAGACAGTATGGGTAGGGTTATAAAGGTTGGATTAGATGGACGTATTGTCTTTATACAACCTCCAATACTATGTTACTATGTAACTGTTATACCAGACATTATGGGTAGGGATAAAGGTTGGACTAGAGGACGTATGTCTATACAACCTCCAATACTAGTGTTACTATGTAACTGTTATACAGACATTACGGGTAGGGTATAAAGGTGGACTAGATGGAGTATGTCTTTACAACCTCCAATACTATGTTACTATGTAACGTTTATAAAGACATTATGGGTAGGGGAAAGGTTGGAATGAAGGACGTATTGTCTTTTTACAAACTCCAAGACTATGTTACTATGTAACTGTTATACAGACATTACGGGTAGGGTGTAAAGGTTGGACTAGATGGACGTATGTCTTTATACAACACTCCAATACTATGTTACTAGTAACTGTTATACAGACATTATGGGTTAGGGTTATAAAGACGTTGGACTAGATGGACGTATGTCTTTATAAAACTCCAATACTATGTTACTATGTAACGTGTATACAGACATTATTGGGTAGGGTATAAAGGTTGGGACAGACGGAAGTATGTCTTATACAACTCCAATACTATGTTTACTATGTAACTGGTTATACCCGACATTATGGGTAGGGTATAAGGTTGGACTGATGACGTTATGTCTTTATACAACCTTCCAAACTCCAATTACTATGTTACTATGTAACTGTTATATAGACATTATGGGTAGGGTATAAAGGTTGGACTAGATGGACGTAGTTTTATACAACCTCCAATACTATGTTAATATGTAACTGTTATACAGACTATGGGTAGGGTATAAAGGTTGAGGACTAGATGGGACGTATGTCTTTATACAACCTCCAATACTATGTACTATGTAAACTGTTATACAGACATTATGGGTAGGGTATAAAGGTAGGAAGGATGGACGTATGTCTTATACAACCTCCAAACTATGTTACTATGTAACTGTTATACAGACATTAGGGTAGGGTATAAAGGTTGGACTAGATGGACGTATGTCTTTATACACTTCGATACTATGTTACTATGTAACTGTTATACAGAAACATATGGGTAGGGTATAAAGGTTGACTAGACGGACGTATGTCTTATTACACACTCCAATACTATGTTACTATGTAACTGTTATACAGAATTATGGGTAGGGTATAAAGGCTGACTAGATGGAGTATGTCTTTATACAACCTCCAATACATGTTACTATGTGAACTGTTATACAGACATTATGGGGTAGGGTATAAGGTTGGACTAGACGGACGATGTCTTATACCAACTCCAATACTATGTTACTATGTAAACTGTTATACAGACATTATGGGTAGGGTATAAAGGTTGGACTAGATGGACGTATGTCTTTATACAACCTCCAATACTATGTTACTATGTAACTGTTATACAGACATTTATGGGTGTTATAAAGGTTGGACTAGATGGGATGTCTTTATACAACCTCCAATACTATGTTACTATGTAATGGTATACAGACAATATGGGTAGGGTATTAAAGGTGGACTAGATGGACGTATGTCTTTATACAACCTCCAATTACTTATGTTAATATGTAACTGTCTATCCAGACAATTATGGGTAGGGTATAAAGGTTGGACTAGATGGACATAGTCTTTATACAACCTCCAATACTAGGTTAATTATGTAACTGTTATACAGACATATGGGTAGGGTATAAAGGTTGGACTAGATGGACGTATGTCTTTATACACTCCAATACTAGTTACTATGGTGTGTGTGGACTGTCTGAGAGATGTGCTTTGCTGTGTATGTGTAGGTAACTGTGGGTTTTGCAGTACAGGTGTTTTAATTGTGTGTGGAAAGAGAGATGGTGTTGGTTTTGTGACTGTGATCGAGAATGTGTAACTTGTTATTGTGTCTGTGATTCTTACAGTCTGAATATGCAGGGGGCAGATCTGAGCAGGTGTGATCTACAGTGAGACCCAATCACACAGCCCTCACCCCAGTTCTGTTCTGAAGAGCTTGCAATGCCTCCCTATGGAGTCCTTTAACCAGTGAGGGGAAGGGAATGTGACCAGGTAAATGGAAGGAATGTGTTCAGGCCTGACAGACAGTGGGGGAGGGTGCGGAGCGGCAGTGGGAACAATCTGGTTCCCAATCCCCCCCCTCCCCAATCCAAGGAAGAAAAATATTCCAACCAGGGACAGAATGTAGTAAGTGGGGTTTGTGCCAACTGTGTGTTCAGCACTTTACAAGGAAATGGCCCTTCAACAACCTTGTACAGGGGACATGATTGTTCTCTATCGGTTTACAGTGAACCCCCCACCGTTCTGCATGGGGATTCTGGGACTGGTAGTCATTAACAGCTGGAGGGCTGCTGCTGATTAGGACCCCATGTACAGGGTGAACTCGACACATCCTGCTGTAGTGAGACTATTGTTCAAATATTTGCCATTTTACCCTCCCAGTGATTGGTGTGTAAGGGTAGTGGGTGATCCCGAGATGCACAGGTACAGGCGGTCTGTGTTGTAGGACGGCACTGTTGTGTAATAGTTGTGTGCTAAACACCTGCTGTGAACAAGGACACCATTATACAAGTGTCTGCCCACAGAACTCCTTATTAAGGTCCATAGTCTAGTTCAGTCTATTTTACATTTGTAAACTTATTGTGATCGTGTTCAATTGTAACCAGGCCTTTCCCAATATCTTATCACGTACATTGTAATACCCAGACCTGTTAACCCTGTAATGTTCTCGGTTAACCCCATATGCTCCCTTTAGGAATCGGAAATAACCAGGAGAGAAAACAAGTAACCGGGGAGGCCCCTTGCTGGTAACACATCCTGCAAGTTATTAAAGCAATTTGCCTTGAAGGGGAATGTTCTCCCAGAGATCAGGGTCACGAATGGTTAATTACAGTTTGTTACTAGATGGAGAGTCACTTGGTAACATTCTCAGATGGGAGTTCATTTTCCTTCCCAACACCTTCTGGTTTAACTTGCCCTTTAAAGGGTCTAGGAATTGGGTCTGTACTATTGTGTTAACTTCGACTGAAACCCTTTGACAGCAGTTACCGGGGGGGGGGGGGGGGGGGGGGGGGGGGGCAGTTTAAAGGAAAACTGCAGATAAAATGGATGTTTCATCTGGTTTCAGCTTATTGTGTCGATTTCTTTCCACGTTCAGTTGTAAGGTTACTGTGTATCAATAAATGTGTGTATATGTGTGTTACACTGGAATGACAGGGTCTGTAAATAATAAGTGTTGTGGTACATGGGATGACCAGGGGTCTGTAAATAAATAAGTGTGTGTGTTACACTGGGGAATGACCAGGGGTCTGTAAATAATAAGGTGTGTGTCACTGGGAATGAACAGGGTCTGTAAATAATAAGTGTGTGTGTTACACTGGGAATGACCAAGGGTCTGTAAATAATAAGTGTGTGTGTTCACTGGGAATGACCAGGGGTCTGTAAATAATAAGTGTGTGTGTTACACTGGGAATGACCAGGGGTCTGTAAATAATAAGTGTGTGTGTTACACTGGGAATGACCAGGGGTCTGTAAATAATAAGTGTGTGTGTTACACTGGGAATGACCAGGGGTCTGTAAATAATAAGTGTGTGTGTTAACACTGGGAATGCAGGGTCTAAATAATAAGTGTGTGTGTTACACTGGGAATGACCAGGGGTTGGTAAATAATAAGTGTGGGTGTTACACTGGGAAGACCAGGGGTCTTAAATATAAGTGGTGTGGTTACCACTGGAATGACAGGGGTCTGTAAATAATAAGTTGTGTGTGTACACTGGGAATTGACCAGGGTCTGTAAATAATAAGTGTGTGTGTACATTGGGAATGACCAGGGTCTGTAAATAATAGGTGTGTGTGTTACACTGGGAATGACCAAGGGTCTGTAAATATAAGTGTGTGTGTTACACTGGAATGACCAGGGTCTGTAAATAATAAGTGTGTGTGTACACTGGGAATGACCGGGGTCTGTAAATAATAAGTGTGTGTGTTACACTGGGGAATGACCAGGGGTCTGTAAATCATAAGTGTGTGTGTACACTGGGAATGACCAGGGGTCTGTAAAATAATAAGTTGTGTGTGTTACACTGGGAATGACAGGGGTCTGTAATAATAAGTGTGTGTGTTACACTGGAATGACCAGGGGTCTGTAAATAATAAGTGTTGTGTTACACACGGAATGACCAGGGTCTGTAAATAATAAGTGTGTGTGTTACACAGGGCATGACCAGGGGTCTGTAAATAATAAGTTGTGTGTGTTACACAGGAATGACCAGGGGTCTGTACATATAAGGTGTGTGTTACACAGGGAATGACAGGGGTCTGTAAATAATAAGTGTGTGGTTACACAGGGAATGACCAGGGGTCTGTAAAATAAGTGTGTGTGGTTACATCAGGAATGACGGGGTCTAAATATAGGGTGTGTTACAGGAATGACAGGGTCTTGTAAATAATAAGTGTTGGTGGTACACAGGGAATGACAGGGGTTGTAAATAATAAGTGTGTGGTTACACAGGGAATGACCAGGGGTCTGTAAAATAAGTGTGTGTTACACAGGGAATGACCAGGGGTCGTAAATAATAAGTGTGTGTGTTAGACATGGGAAGAAGACCAAGGGGTTGTAAATAATAAGTGTGTGTGTTACACTGGGAATGACCAGGGGTCGTAATAATAAGTGGTGTGTGTTACACGGGGGATGACCAGGGGTCTGTAAATAATAAGTGGTGTGGGAACTGGGAATGACCAGGGGTCTGTAACTAATAAGTGTGTGTGTACACTGGGATGACAAAGGGTCGTAAATAATAAGTGTGTGTGTTACATGGGAATGACCAGGGTCTGTAAATAATAAGTGTGTGTGATTCACTGGGATGACCAGGGGTCTGTAAATAATAAGTTGTGTGTTTAACTGGGGATGACCAGGGTCTGTAAATAATAAGTGGTGTGGTATACATGGGAATATGACCAGGGGTTCTGTAAATAAAAGTGTGTGTGTTACACTGGGAATGACCAAGGGTCTGTAAATAATAAGTGTGTGTGTTACACTGGGAATGACCAGGGGTCTGTAAATTAATAAGTGTGTGTGTTACACTGGGAATGCCCAGGGGTCTGTAAAATAAAAGTGTGTGTTACACTGGGAATGACCAGGGGTCTGTAATAATAAGTGTGTGTGTACACTGGAATGACCAGGGGTCTGTAAATAATAAGTGTGGGTGTTACACTGGGAATGACCAGGGCTGTAATAATAAGTGTGTGTGTCATTGGAATGACCGGGGTCTGAAATAATAAGTGTGTGTGTTACACGGGAATGACCAGGGGTCTGTAAATAAATAAGTGTGTGTGTTGTACACTGGGAATGGACCAGGGGTCTGTAAATAATAAGTGTGTGTGTGTTACATGGGAAGACCAGGTCTGTAAATAATAAGTGTGGTTGTTTACACTGGGAATGACAGGGGTCTTAAATAATAAGTGTGGGTGTGTTACACTGGGAATGACCAGGGGGTCTGTAAAATAAAAGTGTGTGTGTTACACTGGGAATGACCAGGGGTCTGTAAATATAAGTGTGTGTGTTACATGGGAATGACCAGGGGTCTGTAAATAATAAGTGTGTGTGTTACACTGGGAAGACCAGGGGTCTGTAAATAAAAGTGTGTGTGTTACACTGGGAATGACCAGGGGTCTGAATAATAAGTGTGTGTGTTACACTGGGAAATGACCAGGGGTCTGTAAATAATAAGTGTGTGTGTTACACTGGGGAAGATCAGGGGTCGTAAATAATAAGGTGTGTGTTTACACTGGGGAATGACCAGGGGTCTGTAAATAATAAGTGTGTGTGTTACACTGGGAATGACCAGGGTCTGTAAATAATAAGTGTGTTGTGTTACACTGGGAATGACCAGGGGTCTTGTAAATATAAGTGTGTGTGTTACACAGTGGGAATGGACCAGGGGTCGGTTGAAATAATAAGTGTGTGTGTTACACTGGGAATGACCGGGTGGTCTGTAATATAAGTGTGTGTGTTACACTGGGGAATGACCGGGGTCTGTAAATAATAAGTGTGTGTGGTTACACTGGAATGACCAGGGGTTGTAAATAATAAGTGTGTGTGTTACATGGGAATGACCAGGGGCTGTAAATAATAAGTGTGTGTGTTACACTGGAATGACCAGGGGTCTGTTAAAATAAGATGTGTGTGTTACATGGGAATGACCAGGGGTCTGTAAATAATAAAGTGTGTGTGTTACACTGGGAATGACCAGGGGTCTGTAAATAATAAGTGTGTGTGTTACACTGGGAATGACCAGGGGTCTGTAAATAATAAGTGTGTGTGTGTTACACTGGGAATGACCAGGGGTCTGTAAATAATAAGTGTGTGTGTACACTGGGAATGACCAGGGGTATGTAAATAATAAGTGTGTGTGTTACACTGGGAATGACCAGGGTCTGTAAATAGTAAGTGTGTGTGTGTGTTACAATGGGAAGCCAGGGGTCTGTAAATAATAAGTGGTGTGGGTTACACTGGGTAATGACCAAGGGTCTGTCAATAATAAGTGTGTGTGTTACACGGGGAATGACCAGGGGTCTGTAAATAATAAAGTGGTGTGGACACTGGGAATGACCAGGGGTCTGTAAATAATAAGTGTGTGTTACACTGGGAATGACCAGGGGTCTGTAAATAAGTGTGTGGTGTTACACAAGGAATGACAGGGGTCTGTTAAATAGTAAGTGTGTGTGTGTTACACTGGGAATGACCAGGGGTCTGTAAATAATAAGTGTGTGTGTTACACTGGGAATGACCAAGGGTCTGTAAATATAAGTGGTGTGGTTACACTGGGAATGACCAGGGGTCTGTAAATAATAGTGTGTGTGTTACACTGGGAATGACCAGGGGGTCTGTAAATAATAAGTGTGTGTGTGACAATGGGAATGACCAGGGGTCTGTAAATAATAAGGTGGTGTTACACGGGGAATGACCAGGGGTCTGAAATAAGTGTGTGTGTTACACAAGGAATGCCAGGGGTCTGTAAATAATAAGTGTGTGTGTTACCAGGGAATGACCAGGGGTCTGTAAATAAATAAGTGTGTGTGTTACACACGGAATGACAGGGGTCTGTAAATAATAAGTGGGTGTGTTACATGGGAATGACCAGGGGTCTGTAAAATAATAAGTGGTGTGTTACAAGGGAATGACCGGGGGTTCTGTAATAATAAGTGTGTGGTTACATGGGAATGACCAGGGTCTGTAAATAATAAGTGTGTGTGTTACACTGGGAATGACCAGGGGTCTGTAATAATAAAGTGTGTGTGTTTACAATGGGAAGGACCAAGGGTCTGTAAATAATAAGTGTGTGTGTGTTACACTGGAATGACCAGGGGTCTGAAATAATAAGTGGGTGTGTCTAACTGGGAATGACAGGGGTCTGTAAATAATAAGTGTGTGTGTTTAACGGGAATGACCCGGGGTCTGTAAATACTAAGTGTGTGTGTTACACTGGAATGACCAGGGGTCTGTAAATAATAAGTGTGTGTGTTAAAAGGGAATGACCAGGGGTCTGTAAATAATAAGGTGTGTGTTACACAGGGAATGACCAGGGGTCTGTAAATAATATAGTGTGGTGTTACCACGGAATGACCAGGGGGTCTGTAAATAATAAGTGGTGTGTTCACGGAATGACAGGGGCTGTAAATATAGTGTGTGTGTTACACTGGAATGACCAGGGGTCTTGTAAAATAATAAGTGTGGTGTTACATGGGAATGACAGGGGTCTGTAAATAATAAGGGGTGGTTGTACAGTGGGAATGACCAGGGGTTCTGTAAATAATAAGGTGGGTGTGTACACTGGGAATGACAAGGGGTCTGTAAATAATAAGTGTGGTGTACATGGGAATGACCAGGGGTCTGATAAATAATAAGTGCGTGTGTTACTGGGAATGACCAGGTGTGTCTGTAAATTTTAATCAGTGGTGTGATGGGGGAAGTTCCAAGGTTGCTGATGATTGAATAGACCATGAGAGATTTCCAGCCTGCCAGTGATAACACGACCAATCATTTCTGACCGATTCTCAATCCGTTGAGAAATAAAAGATGCTGGGTGCAAAGAGTCCCAGCATTGCAGCGGAACAGAACCAGACAACATACGACAGACAGAAACAGAAGCAGACAGACAGACGACAGAGAGACACACAGAGAGACTACACAACAAGAGACGAGAGAGATAGAAGGAGGAGAGAGACGGGACAGGGAGAGAGAGAGATAGAGGAGAAGACAGACAGACAGACATATAGAGACGAGACAACAACAACAGAGACACACACCACACAACCAAAAGACACAATGACAGACACACAGAAACAGTAACAGAAGACAAAATAGAGAGAGAGAGAGATAGTAGATATAGACATGGATACAACATACAACAATACATACACACACATACATACATACACATACATAAACCCACACTACATCCCACACACATACATACAACACACACATACACACACACAGTGTGTGTACACTGGGAAGACCAGGGGTCTGCTAATAATAGTGTGTGTGTTACACGGGGGATATGACCAGGGGCTGTAAATATAAGTGTGTGTGTGTTACACTGGGAATGACCAGGGTATGTAAATAATAAGTTGTGTGTGTTACACTGGAATGACCAGGGGTCTCTGTAAATAATAAGTGTGTGTGTTAACACTGGGAATGACCAGGGGTCTGTATAATAAGAGTGTGTGTTACACGGGGAATGACCAGGGGTCTGTAAATAATAAGTGTGGTGTTACACTGGGAAATGACCAGGGGTCTGTAAATAAGTGTGTGTGTTACACAAGAAGGACAAGGGTCTGTAATAGTAAGTGTGTGTGTTGTACACGGGAATGACCAGGGTCATGTAAAATAAAGTGTGTGTTGTTACACTGGGAATGACCAAAGGGTCTGTATAATAAGTGTGTGTGTTACACGGGGAATGACCAGGGGTCTGTAAATAATAAGTGTGGTGTTTACACTGGGAAATGACCAGGGGTTGTAAATAATAAGTGTGTGTGTTACACTGGGAATGACAGGGGTCTGTAAATAATAGTGTGTGGTACACTGGGAAGGACAGGGGTCTGTAAATAATAAGGTGGTGTGTACCACAGGAATGGACCAGGGTCTGTAAATAATAAGTTGTGTGTTACACAGGGAATGACCAGGGGTCTGTAAATAATAAGTGGTGTGTTACACAGGGAATGACCAGGGTCTGTAAATATAAGTGTGTGTGTTACAAGCGGAATGACCAGGTCTGTAAAATAATAAGTGTGTTGTGGAAGACCAGGGGTCTGTGAAATTAAGTGTGTGTGTACACTGGGAATGACCAGGGGTCTGTAAATAGAAAAGGTGTGTGACCTGGGAGACCAGGGTCGTAATAATCAAGTGGTTTGTGACACTGGGAATGGACAGGGGCTGTAAATAATAAGTGTGTGTGTTACACTGGAATGACCAGGGGTCTGTGAAATAATAAGGTGTGTTGTTACACAGGGAATGACCAGGGGTCTGTAAATAATAAGTGTGTGTGTTACACTGGGAATGACCAGGGGTCTGTAAATAATAAGTGTGTGGTTACACTGGGAAGACCAGGGGATCTGAAATAATAAGTGTGTGTGTTACACTGGGAATGACCAGGGGTCTGTAAATAATAAGTGTGTGTGTTACACTGGAATGACCAGGGTCTGTAAATAATAAGTGTGTGTGTTACACTGGGAATGACCAGGGGTCTGTAAATAATAAGTGTGTGTGTTACACTGGGAATGACCAGGGGTCTGTAAATAATAATGTGTGTGGTACACTGGGAATGACCAGGGTCTGTAAATAATAAGTGTGTGTGTTACACTGGGAATGACAGGTGTCTGGTAAATTTAATCAGTGTGTGATGGGGAAGGTTCCAAGGTTGCTGCTGATGAATAGACCAGGAGAGATTCCCGACCGCCAGTGAAACATCCGACCACTAATTTTGACCGATTTTCTGCAAGCCGGTTGTGAAAGGTAAAAGATCGGTGTTGTCAAATAGTTCCCAGCAGTTCAGCTGGATAGAAGTAAACCATACAGACAGTACAGACCGAAGACAGACAGACAGACAGACAGACAACATACAGACAGAAACAGAGATGACACACAGAGAACACACAGACAGAGAGAGATAGAGGAGAGACTGGACAGAGAAGAGATGAGAGGAGACAGACAGAAGGACAGAGAGAGACAACGAAACAGACAGACACACACACACACCACACAGACACACAGACAGACACACAGACAGACAAGAGTAGAGAGAGATAGAGATATGAGGATAGATACAGGAAGTACAGAAACACTAGACAGACACACACATATCAGACATACACAAAAGACATACACACGACACACTACACACAACGACAACACCCACACATAACAACACAACATACACACACACCACCTACATACAACAATACATACACGCACAAACAACAGCCACAAAAAAAGACATGCATAGATACAGACAGCACAGAAACAGACACACACCAGACCAGACAGAGAGACAGACAGAGTAGGACAGACCAGACAACAGAGTCAGACGATAAAATACAGACAGCAGACAGACAGAAGACAGGAATACATACATATATACACGCATACAGACAGAGAGAAATGACATACATACTACATACATAATACAGACAGTACCACTATCAACAACACACAACAACATCACAACATACAGGAGCAGACACACAGACAGACATACACACATACAGCAGACGACAACAGACACACATACATACACACATACATAACACCTACAACATACATACATAAACCACATGACATATCAGACATACACACAGACATACATAGACAACAGACATACACACATACATCACAATCATTCAAAAACTCAAGTTAAAACCGTCCCAAAATACTGGTTGGGTTCTGGGTAACATTATTGATCACCGGCGTCCGAGCAAAAGATCCCACCAACCTATCTAGCCATACATGGGCCAATTCTTCTTATTAGATCTTGTTAGATAATACGATTTACTATCGTTGGTTGAAATTTGAATCGCTGGTGTTATGGGGGGCTTAATAAGATTGATATGATTATCTGGGGTCTGACCTTCTCTTTCTCTATCCTGACAGGTTCCTTAGAGATGATACACAGTTCGGGTAGAAATTAACGATTACTGGATATCTACTGCCCCCATACGACCCCCGCGTCCCGGAGAGACACACAGAGTCCTTTATCTTGTACATGGTGGACGGGAAGGCTATGAAGGGTGTTATGAGGACCCCGGAGCGTTAAGCGCTGGGAATGTAAAACCGTCCACACGCCCCCCTCGGACCCATCAAATTCTCTGAGAAGGTCCAGAGATTCACCCCATTTTCCCTGGGATGGGATCGAGTTCAGACCCGGAGAGGATTATTATTACATTATGTGAGTATCTCCCGATATTCCGATATTCCGGATAGGAAAGTCCGACTGTGGCAATGTGTGTTTATGGGAAATAGTGAACATGTGAGTGATAAACATTGGGGTCACGTGGGCTCTTGTGAAACATAAGTGCACGTTAAGTGTTATCTTGCTGAAACAGCCAGAGAGGGTCGGAGTCTCCCACTAGAGATCAGCCAGAGAGGTCAGACCCCCACAGAGATCAGCCAGAGAGGTCAGACCCCCATCTCCTCAGGCTGTAAACATCCTTCGGATTGGGAACAGGAGGAATCCCAGTGGACACTCCCTCCTAGGGGCGTTTAGAGGGTCTCAGGTCTGTTCTCCTAATTCCAAGAACCCCATCGGTCCCTTTCTTCTCTATGACCCTTAGTTTATTCCATGGTGAAAGGCAGTGCAGTGCTATGGGACGTCTCCTTTCCAATGCCCCTAATTTCTACTCCACATGGTCATTAGTTCGTTTGTTACAAGTGGTTTTTATTCATGGATTTCTTGCTCAATTTGTCTTAAATCTGGTTTAATTCCAAAAAGCTTAACAATAATGGCTCCGCTGTGCAGATAGTATCGGGGGTTATCTATGGAGAAGATCTGGGGGTTTTATCTATGGAGATAGGGGGGGTTATTTGGAGATCTGGGGGTTTATCTATGGAGATCTGGGGGGTTATCTATGGAGATCTGGGGGGTATTATGGGGATGGGGGTTTATATATGGAGATCTGGGGGGATCTTGGGAGATCTGGGGGGTTTATATGGGGGATCTAGGAGATATGGGGGGTTTATTATGGAGATCGGGGGGTTTATCTATTGGATCTGGGGGGTTATCTATGGAGATCTGGGGGGGGGTTTATCTATGAGATCTGGGGGTTTAGGGTTATCGATGGGATTAATGGGGGGTTTCTATGGAGATCGGGGGGTTGATTATGGAGACTGGGGGGGTTATCTATGGAGATGGGGGGTTATCTTGGAGATGCGGGGTTTATCTATGGAGATCTGGGGGGTTTATCTATGGAGATATGGGGGTTTATCTATGGAGATATGGGGGGTTTATCTATGGATATCTGGGGGGTTATCTATGGAGATCTGGGGGGTTTATCTATGGAGATCTGGGGGGTTTATCTATGGAGATCTGGGGGGTGTTATCTATGGAGAGGGGGGGTTTATGGAGATCTGGGGGGTTTATATGGAGATTGGTGGGGGTATCTATGGAGATCTGGGGGGTTTGGTGGTTTATCTATGGAGATATGGGGGGTATCTATGAGATTTCTGGGGGTTTATCTATGGAGATCTGGGGGTTTATCTAGAGTTCTGGTGGGGTTTATCATGGTAGATCTGGGGGGTTTATCTATGGAGATATGGGGGGTTATCTATGGAGATCTGGGGGTTTATCTATGGAGATCTGGGGGTTATCTATGGAGATAGGGGGGTTTATCTATGGAGATCTGGGGGGTTTATCTATGGAGATCTGGGGGGTTTATCTATGGAGATCTGGGGGGTTATTATGGAGATCTGGGGGGTTTATCTATGGAGATCTGGGGGGTTTATCTATGGAGATCTGGGGGGTTTTATCTATGGAGATCTGGGGGGTTTATCTATGGAGATAGGGGGGGTTTAGGAGATCTGGGGGTTTATCGGGGATATGGAGATATGGGGGTTATCATGGAGATGGGGGTATCTATGGAGATCTGGGGGTTGACTATGGAGATATGGGGGGTATCTATGGAGATCTGGGGGTTTATCTATGGAGGATCTGGGGGTGATCTAGGAGATTGGGGGGTTTATATTGGAGATCGGGGGGGTGTCGATGGAGATCTGGGGGATTTATCTATGGAGATATGGGGGGTTTATCTATGAGATCTGGGGTTATCTATGAGATATGGGGGGTTTATCTATGGAGATCTGGGGGGGTTATCTATGAGATCTGGGGGGTTTATCTATGGAGATCTGGGGGGTTGCGATGGAGATTGGGGGGTATATATGGAGATCTGGGGTTATCTATGGTATCTGTGGGGTTATTATGGAGATCTGGGGGGTTTATCTATGGAGATCTGGGGGGTTTATCTATGGAGATCTCGGGGGGTTTATCTATGGAGATCTGGGGGGGTTATCTATGGAGATATGGGGGGTTATCTATGGAGATATGGGGGTTTATCTATGGAGATCTGGGGGGTTATCTATGGAGATCTGGGGGGTTATCTATGGAGATCTGGGGGGTTATAAAGTTTTGGCTGGGGGTAAATTGAGAGTTTTTCATATTTTGGTTTTGTGAAACTGTTATATATGTACCAAGGATAGGGACTCAGTGCACATTAATATTGTTACAAGTACCAATGGATAGGGACTCAGTGCACATTAATACTGTTACAATTTACCAATGGATAGGGACTCAGTGCACATTAATATTGTTATAATGTACCAATGGATAGGGGCTCAGTGCACATTAATATTGGTACAATGTACCAATGGATAGGGGCTCAGTGCACATTAATATTAATTTTAACAATGTAAACCAATGGATAGGGGCTCAGTGCACATTAATATTGTTACAATGGTACCAATGGATAGGGCTCAGTGCACATTAATATTGTTATAATGTACCAATGGATAGGGGCTCAGTGCACATTAATATTGTTACAATGTACCAATGGATAGGGGCTCAGTGCACGTTAATATTGTTATAATGTACCAATGGATAGGGGTCAGTGCACATTAATATTGTTATAATGTACCAAGGATAGGGGCTCAGTGCACATTAATATTGTTACAATGTACCAATGGATAGGGGCTCAGGGCACATTAATAGTTAATGACCAATGGATAGGGGCTCAGTGCCACATAATATTGTATAATGTACCAATGGATAGGGGCTCAGGCACATTAATATTGTTATAAGTACCAATGGAAGGGGCTCAGTGCACATTAATATTGTATAATGACCAATGGATAGGGGTCAGTGCACATTAATATGGTTATAATGTACCAATGGATAGGGGCTCAGTGGCAAGATAAATTGTTATAATGTACCAATGGATAGGGGGCTCAGTGCACATTAATATGTTATAAGTACCAATGGATAGGGGGCTCAGTGCACATTAATATTGTTATTAAGTACCAATGGATAGGGGCTCAGTGACATAGTTTATACAATGATAGTCATGCCATTAATATTGTTATAATGTGTACCAATGGATAGGGGCGCAGTGCCATTAATATTGCTTTTTTTTTTTTTTTTTAATTGTACCAATGGTAGGGGCTCAGTGCCTATAATATTGTTATAAGTGTACCATGGATAGGGGGTCAGGGCACAATTAATTGTTATAATGTACCAATGGATACGGGGCTCAGTGCCCACATTACTATGTTTATGAATGTACCAAAGATAGGGGTCAGTGCAACTATAATTGTTATAATGTACCAATGGTAGGGGCTCCAGTGCCACATTAGTATTGGTTAGTAATGTACAATGGATAGGGCTCAGTGGCCACATTAATATTGTTATAATGTACCAATGGATAGGGGCTCAAGTGGCACATATTAATCTTGTTATAATGTAACCAATGGATAGGGGCTCAGTGCACATTAATATGTAAAGTGTACCAAGGGATAGGGGATCAGTGACATTAAATTGTTATAATGTACCAATGGATAGCAGGGCTCAGTCACGGTTATATGTTATACATGTTCTATTGGTAGGGGGATAGGGGCTCAGTGCACAGTTATCTTGTTCTAATATCATTGGGAGGGGCTCAGTGCACAGTATATCTGTTAGATAATGATCATTGGGTAGGGGCTTCATGCAACAGTTATATGTATAAGGTATCAATGGAAGGGGCAGTGACACAGTTATTGTTATAATGGGTACCAATGGTAGGGGCTCAGTGACAGTATCTCTGTTATTAAGTACACATGGTTAGGGCTAGTGCACGGTTTATTGTTAATAATGTATCATTGGTAGGGGCTCAGTGCACGGTTATCTGGTTATAATGTATGGGTGCCATCGTGTCCGTATTCTGGTGTGAATAGAAGGATGTTTATTGGCTGTAATTAGGTAAGTGGCCTGATACTTTCTTCCAGATCTATAGACCATCTTGCATGTAATTACCCCCATAGATGAGAGCAGAGAGACAGCCGGAGCCGCCCGCTCACCATTAGATCTCTGGTCTCTGTAATTATTACTACACCGCAATTAGCCAGCGATGGGCGCGGCCGGGAACAGGACCAGAGTGACCATTAGTGTAGAATTAACTCTCAATGGATTTTACTTTCTGTACAGATGGATGGGGGGGGTCACTTCCTCCTAATTGGTTTAGTTTCTATGTGTGGGGAGACAGTGATCATGTTCCCCTTGTACATAATCCACGTAGTTCACAGTAACCGGGACTGGGGGGCCGCGAATGGGCCAGGAACCCCAAGGGTACCCGGTCCAGGTGTAGAGTGAGCCCCCTATTCAGACTCCTGTAGGTGGGCGTTTCTTGCCCTTTACCCCCTTATTATGACTTTCTATATGCGTCACGCTCGTCACCTTTTCCCCTTCCTCCTTTTTTTCCTTCCGTCTTCTTCCTTTTCTTCTCCCCTTCCCCTTTTCCCCCCCCTCCCTTCTTTCCACCTTCTTCTCTCTTCCTTCCTCTTCCCCTCCTTCCCCTTTTTCTTCCTCCTCCTCCTCTTTCTCCTTTCCTCCCTCCCCCCTTTTTCTCTATCTTCTTTCCTTCTCCCCTCTTTTTTTTTTTCTTCCCTTTCTCCCCCCTCCCTCCTCATAACCAAATAACAGACCCTCAACCACAAATTAATAATTAGACCCCCATACCATAGACCCCCAAACCACAATTAATAAATAGACCCCCCCCCCATACCAATATACGCCCCCCAAACCAAAATTAATAAATAACACAACCCCTGGCTGGTCGGGTCCCCCTTGTGTACGTGCTGTGTCGTGCACTGGAAATGTATAGTGTAACGTGCTGTGTAATGTGGCAACTGAAATGTATGGCGTACATTGCTGTGGTATATGTACTGTGTGGCGTACAGTGCTGTTTATAGAACTGGTGTGGCGTACAGTGCCTGTGTATATGGACTGTGTGGCGTACAGTGCTGTGTATATGGACGTGTGGCCGCAACCCAATACCAAATAGACCCCTCAAACCAAAATTAATAATTAGACCCCCAATACCAAATAGACCCCCCAAACCAAAATTAATAAATAGACCCCCCAATACCAAATATACCCCCCAAACCAAAATTAATAAATAGATCACAACCCTGGCTGTCGGGTCCCCCTGGTGTACAGTGCTGTGTATGTGCACTGGAAATGTATAGTGTACAGTGCTGTGTATGTGCACTGGAAATGTATGGCGTACAGTGCTGTGTATATGTACTGTGTGGCGTACAGTGCTGTGTATATGAACTGTGTGGCGTACAGTGCTGTGTATATGGACTGTGTGGCGTACAGTGCTGTGTATATGGACTGTGTGGCGTACTGTGTGGCGTACAGTGCTGTGTATGTGGACTGTGTGGCGTACAGTGCTGTGTATGTGGACTGTGTGGCGTACAGTGCTGTGTATATGGACTGTGGCGTACAGTGCTGTGTATATGGACTGTGTGGCGTACAGTGCTGTGTATATGTACTGTGTGGCGTACAGTGCTGTGTATATGTAGTAGAATGGATTCAGTGTGCCACTTCTGTTCCCAAGAGCTTGCAATCTGCCTACTGCCCGCCGTGCACCATGGGATACAGGAAGGGTTTGTTTTAGTGGAGGGAGCAATGTGCTGATCTAGGAGGGGGGGAGGTGTTTGTTTTGGCTCCAGACTGGGCCCCTGGCACTGACTCTTCTCTGTTACCCAATGAACAGAATTCACGTCTAATCTCCCCTTTCCATCTTTCCATTTATTGCAAAAGAGAAAAAAAATCCCGAATTCCATTAATTTTAACCTCATTGTTCAACAAAAACCCACAAAGTGAATAATAAGGAACGAGGGGGGAACTGACCTCAATATTACACTGGGGATCATGGGATATCATGGGTATTAACCCATTCCTGTTAATTTCCCTCGGCTATGGCCGGCCACCTGTACTAAATTATAGGGAGTCAACCACGATTGTACGGAGTATGGCAGTCACAAGCGATCTCCCTGTACTTTGTATAGAGACTTTATACAGGGAGAACCTTACACGCGATGAGATTTGTCCACACTGACCGATCGCCACTACTGACAAATCACTGTCCACCACGTCTGGCAGTTCGCCGCAACCAATCATAATTGCTTGTGATTTACCAAAATACCCAAAGGCCTGTTTGGTCAGTTTAACAGGCCCCACCCACATCACACAATGACGGCAGACTGACTGTTGGTTGGCCGGAAATATTGTATTGTGTGTACCCAGCCTTACACGGTCCAATATTTTTCCAATCGGATTTTCGAATGGCCAAAACTATTGAAAATACGATTGGAAGAGCCCGACTTCCGGCTGCCGATCTTCCGTATGTTTCAGCTTGAAAGCGACCCACGGTCTGGTTCCGTGAGATGGGGGACGATCCGTCTTGCCCGATCAGGCTTTGTTCAATAGACCAATCGTTATTGGCGATCGGTCCATTGAAAACCCTAAAAACATTCTCTGTAATTCAATGGAATTGTTCAGAATGTGGATGACGTGTATGGGGCCTTTACAGATTGGTATATTGAATATTAATGGCCTGTAATATTCTTAAAGGGATAGGACTGTAGGTATTTTTTGCATTGATTGTTGGATCTTGCTTTAATCTCCCCTTTGTTCTGTCTGTTTGCAGCAGGATAGTGTTGCACTTGGCAACTTCTGCATCTATTCTTCTAGTCTGAGTGGCTTGTGTGTGACCAGTAACTGTCTCCGTCCCTCCTCCTCCAAGCTAATTAGCTGTGGGAAACTTTCGATTTGCCTCTCCATGTTGCTCCCAGTTATTTGTAGCTGTGTCCTTAAGAGGAAGGTTATACGATAGCCCAGTCCATCCCTGCTCCCATTCACCGTGTGCTAATAAGGTGTCAGGAATGGACTGGTTTAGGGAGTAGTAGTTTCAGGGGGTGGCGAGCCGGTGTTGGTGGAAATTGAACTGAAACCTGCATTTGAAAGGCTGCGCTGGCCAGACCGGTGAGTCTTTTGTCCTAGTGTGAAACAGAGAAGGTGGAAACATTTCCTGGCATAGGAGGCTCCCTGTATATTGTAATGAAATGTGCACCCAACATCCCTGCAGCTCCTTATCCACCCCGCACCCACATGGTTAGAATAACATATCCCCAGTTTAACCTTTACTACAGTAATAAGGTTTCAGTGATACGTGGGGATGGGCAGAGGAACTGGATTTGTACATGAACCCTGTGAATGAATTGAAAGGGAAAGTGGAAACTTAGAAGAAATAGTTGTTGTTTTTTTTAAACTTTTACTTCCCCTTTAATCTTTTTGAACCTTTCCACGGATGTTAACACTGCGCTACAGTTGTACCAATGGATGTTCCTTTAAATTGCAAATATAAAGTGTAACTGGCTCATGGCGGTAGGAGCCCAGCGCCCCGTGCCAGGTTAGAAATGTGCCCAAGGGGGGGAACAGAGGGACCAGTGATTTATCACAGCTGAGAAGACTCTATAAACAGACACAGACCAAACACCATCTGGCTGAGGCTGAGACTGCAGGACTGAGATTTATGGGCCAGAGGTCATGGAAGGCGTCAAACATTAACTGGCTGGGCTGGAGGCCGGGGACTGGGGGTCTCACGCTGGGTCTGTGGTCTTTACTTATTAGGGGAGTTAGTGAACAATCGGCAGGAATCCCAGGAAAGTGAAGATTTTACAGGTTGTTTGTCAATAGGGATGGGAATCTGGATGTGAGTGTGTAAAACTACACGTCTCCACTTACCACCCACCGACTGTAGGATATGATTTAATGTCGCCTGTGTACACGGCAATGAGGGAGAATGATGGGCAGTGCCAGAGAAATTCTCTATAGTTGGATATTCAGTAAACCTCTCATGGTTATTCCATCCCCAGTACGTCCTTATGTCTGTCTCTAGTCTGTCCATTCCCCATCTACCTAAAGATCTCATGGTTATTCCATCCCCAGTACGTCCTTATGTCTGTCCATCTAGTCTGTCCATTCCCCATCTACCTAAAGATCTCATGGTTATTCCATCCCCAGTACGTCCTTATGTCTGTCCATCTAGTCTGTCCATTCCCCATCTACCTAAAGGTCTCATGGTTATTCCCTCCCCAGTTCGTCCTTATGTCTGTCCATCTAGTCTGTCCATTGCCCCGATATACCTAAAGATCTCATGGTTTATTCCATCCAGTACGTCTTATGTCTGTCAGGGGATCTAGTCTATGTACACAGAATCGCCCTATCTACCTAAAGATCTCATTGGTTATTCTTCCATTCCCCAGTACTCCTTATGGTCTGTGCCATCTAGTCTTCCATTTTCCCCTATCTACACTAAAGACTCTTAAGGTGGTCTCCTCCCCAGTACGTCCTATGTCCCGTCCCTCTAGAAGTCTGTCTTCCCCTATTACCTTAAAGATCTATGGTTATGTCACATACCCAGTACTCCTTATGTACTGTCCATCTAGTCTGTCCATTCACTTATCTACCTAAAGATCTCATGGTTCTCCATCCCTCATCCCAGTACGTCCTTAGTCGTCCATCAGTCTGTCGCATTCCCCTATCTAACCTACAAGATCTTCTGGTTATTCCCTCCCCATACGTTCCTTATGTCTGTCCATCTGTCCTGTCCATTCCCCTATCTACCTAAGATCTCATGTTTATTCCATCCACCGACGTCCTGTATTGGATCTGACATCTAGTTGATCCATTCCCCTATCTTATACCTATAAGTATCTATGGTTATTCCATCCCCAGTACGTCCGTTAGTCTGTCCATCTAGTCTGCCATTCCCCTATCTACCTAAAGCCTCATGGTTATTCGCATCCCACAGTACGTCCTTAGTGTTGTCCTCTAGTTGGTCCTTCCCTATCCTCTACCTAAAGATCTCATGGTTATCATCCCATATCCCCAGTACGTCCTTATGTCCTGTCCATCTAGTCTGTCCATCCCTATCTAACCTAAAGATTCTCATGGTTATTCAGTACCACACGTACGTCCTTAGGCTGTCCATCTATCTATACCATCCCCTTTTACCTAAAGATCTCATGGATTATCCTCCCCGTACGTCCTTATGTCTGGCATCCGTCTGTCCATTTTACCTATCTACCAAAAGAATCATGGTTATTCCCTCCCAGTACGTTCCTTAGTCTGTCCATCCTGTCTGTCCATTTCCCCTATTACCTAAGATCCAGGGTTATTCCATCCCCAGTACGTCTTATGTCGGTCCATATAATCTATCCTTCCCCATCTACCCTAAAGATCTCATGGTATTCCTCCCCAGTACGTCCTTATGGCTGTCCATATAGTCGGGCCATTCCTTAATCTACAAAAGATCTCATGGTTATTCCCTTCCCAGTAAGTCTTAGTCGTCCATATAGTCTGTCCATGCCCCCTCTCTACTAAAGAATTGCACATGGTTATTCCATCCCAGTAATCCTTATGTCTGTCATCTGTCTGTCCCATTCCCCATCTATCTAAAGATCTCATGGTTATTCCTCCCCAGGATGTCCTTATGGTGGCCATCCCCCTATCCTACCTAAGATCTCAGGTGAGTCCATCCCCAGTACGTCCCTATGTCTGTCCATTCTAGTCTGTCAAATTCCCCATCTACCTAAAAGATCTCATGGTTTTCCATCCCCGTGACGGTCTTATCGTCTGTCCATCGAGTCTCCATTCCGTATCTACCTAAAAAGATCTCATGGTTTTCCCTCCCCAGTACGTCCTTATGTCTGTCCATCTAGCCTGTTCTAATTCCCTTATTAACCTAAAGATCTCATGCGTTATCCATCCCCAGTACGTGCTTAGGTCTGTCCATTAGTCTGTCCATTCCCCATTACCTAAAGATCTCATGGTTATTCCATCCCAGTAGTTCTTAGGTCTGTCCATCTAGGTCTGTCCATTCCCGATCTACCTAAAAGATCCCAGGGTATATTCCATCCCCAGTACGTCTTTATGTCTGTCCATCTAGTTATGTCCAATTCCCACTATCTAAAGATATCATGGTTTATTCCCTCCCCAGTAGTGTCATTATGTATGTCAATTAGTCGGTCATTCCCCGATATACCTAAAGATCCTCATGGTTATTCCATCCCCAGTCGTCCCTATGTCTGTCCATCTAGTCTGTCATTCCCCATCTTTACTAAAGATCTCAGGTTATTCAATCCACAGGACGTCCTATGTGTGTCCATCTAGTGATGTCCATTCCCTTAGCTACTAAGATTCTGGTTATTCCCCTCCCCAGTAGTCCTTAGTCTTGTCAATCTCAGGCGGTCCATTACATATCTACTAAAGATCTAATGGTTTATTCCATCCCCAGTACGTGGATGATGTGCCATTAGTCTTCCATTCCCCTATCTACCAAAAGATCTCATGGTTATTCCACCCAGTCGTCCTTATGTCAGTCCAGCAAGGTCCTGTCATTCCCATATCACCTAAAGATATCTCATGGGTTTATTCCATCCCCAGTACGTCCCTATGTCTGTCCATCAGTCTGGCCATTCCCATATACCTAAAGATCTCATGGTTATTCCATCCCCAGTACGTCTTCATGTCTGTCCATCGAGTCTGTCAATTCCCTATCTCCTAAAGATCTCAGTTTATTCCATCACCAGTACAGCCCCAGACGTCCGATGTCTGTCCATTAGTCTGTTCCATTCCATTTATACCTAAAAGGATCGCATGGTGTATTCCATCACAGTACTTCCTTATGTATGTCCATCCCCCATCTACTAAAGATCTCATGGTTATTTCCATCCCAGGACGTCCAGTCGGTCCACATAGTCTGTCATTCCCCTATCTACCTAAAGATCTCATGTTATCCATTCCCCAGTACGTATTATGTCTGTCCATCTAGTCTGTCCATTCCCATATCTACTGAGATCTCAGGGTTTTATTGCCATCTCAGTACGTCTTATGTCTGTACATCTAGTCGTCCATTTCTACGATGTTATCTACCTGAATATCTCAGGGTTGATTCCCTTCCCCAGTACGTCCTTATGTCTGTCCTCAAGTTGTCCATTCCCCTATATACCTCTAAGATTCTCATGGTTATTCCCTCCCCATTACGTCCTTTGTCTGTCCATCTAGTCTGTCCATTCCCTATTACCATAAGAATCTCATGGTATTCCATCCCCAGTAGTCCGCTTATGTCTGTCATCTAGCTGACCATTCGCCATATCTTACTGAGATCTATGGTATCCATTCTCAGTTACGTCCTTGTGTCTGTCCATAAGTCTGTCATTCCCATATCTTACCTGAAAGATCTCATGGTTATTCAGCCCAGTACGTCCTTATGTCTGTCCATCTAGTCTGTCCATTCCCTTATCTACTAAGATCTCATGGTTATTCCATCCCCAGTACGTCCTTTGTCTGTCCATCAGTCTGTCCATCCCATATCATACCTGAAGATCTGTGGCTTCTTACCACTCGTCCCTCTGTGCGATTGTACAAGTCGTGTCTCCTCCCCATCACCCACACTCATACCCAGGTGCCTCTCCTAGTTTCGGTTTAGTGTTGTATTATGAGGTTGACGTTATCTCATGCTGGTCAGGAAGGGACCTGGAACCATGAGAATCTTTGTGTTTTGAACAAGTTCTGTCCTGTAGGTTATTATAATGATAAGAAATTGATATAGTGACATTTACCTGGAATTCTGTGGTGAACCTTGTGACCCCCTCAGGGTCTTTTTGTTACCTATGGCTATGGACACAGGCAGATTGCTGGGAACCATTAGGACGGGACAATCGTTTGCCATTGTATTGTTACTAAGGACTGGGTACACACATGTTGCAAACTGTGTGTGGTGTTTGCTGTTTGTCTCTAGTGTGGGCAACAGTTGGAAGGTATGGTGGCTACCATAACTTGTGTGGCACATGGAACCACAGACTGTGGTCTTGTTGGTTGTGTGAGCTGGCAGTTTGCCTTGCCCTGTTCTGTGCTTCATAGGACGGCAAGATCTTTTTGTCTGTGCCCATAATTCACTGCAATGTGCCTGGGTCTGGCATTGAAGAAGGACTAAGGAAGGCAGGCGGCTCTGTGTGTCTTGACATGTGTAAATTCAGTTTTGCATTCTGCCCTGTTCACGTCTGATGGGACCCACAGTTGAGACTGGAGAGATTAATAGGATACTAAAAAAACATTTGTTAAACAAAATCCCTGGCCCACTAAATGGGAAAAATAGGAAAGTTGCAGTAGGGAGGTATAAAGTTGACTAGATGGACGTTTTCTTATACAACCTCCAGTACTATGTTATAGTAACGTTATAAGACATTAGGGTAGTATAAGGTTGGACTAGATGAGTATGTCTATACAACCTCCAATACATGTTACTATGTAATGTTATACAGAATTATGGTAGGTTAGGTTTGGCTAGATGGACGATGTCTTTTACAACCGTCCAATACTATGTTACTATGTAACTGTTAAAAGACATTATGGGTAGGATATAAAGGTTGGGACTAGATGGATGTAGGTCTTATAAACAACTCCAATACTAGTTGTTACTATGTAACTGTTATACAGACCATTGGTGGAGGGTAATAAGGTGTTGGACTAGACGGGACGTATTCTTATACAACCTCCAATACTATGTTACTATGTAACGTGTTATACAGACATTATGGTAGGTAAATCTAAAGGTTGGACAGAGGAGTATGTTCTTTACAACCTCCAATTTACTATTTACTATTGAACTGTTATACAGGCATTATGTGTAGGGTATAAAGGTTGGGGACTAGATGGACGTATGTCTTTATACAACCTCCAATACTATGTTACTATGGAACTGTTATACAGACATTATGGGTAGGGTATAAAGGTGGACAGATGGACTGTCTTTATACAACCTCCAATACTATTGTTACTATGTAACTGTTATAACAGACATTGTGGTAGGGTATAAAAGGTTGGGACGTAGATTGGCGTATGTCTTTCATACACCCTCCAATACTATGTTACTATGTAACGTTTTATAAAGACATTATGGGTGGGGTATACGGTCTGGACTAGATGGACGTATGTCTTTATACTACCTCCAATACTAGTACTATGTAACTGTTATACAGAATTATGGGTAGGGTATAAAGGTTGGACTAGATGGACGTAGTTCTTTATACAACCTCCAATACTATGTTACTATGTAACTGGTATACAGACATTATGGGTGGGGTATAAAGGTCGGACAGATGGACGTATGTCTTATTACAACCTCAATACTATGTTACTATGTAACTGTTATACAGACATTATGGGTAGGGTATAAAGGTGGATAGAGGACGTATGTCTTTAACAACCTCCAAACTATTGTTACTATGTAACTGTTATACAGACTTATGGGTGGGTATAAGGTTGGACTAGATGGACGTATGCTTTATACAACCCCAATACTGTTGCATACTATGTTCAACGTTATACAGACTATTATGGAGGGTATAAAGGTGACTAGATGGACGTATGTCTGTATACAACCTCCATTACTTGTTACTTGTAACTGTTATACAGACATTATGGGTAGGGTTATAAAGGTTGGACTGATGGACGTAGTTTTATACAAACTCCAATACTAGTTACTATGTAAGTGTATACAGACATTATGGGTAGGTATAAAGGTTGTGGAAGATGGGACGTATGTCTTTATAACAACCTCCAATACTATGTTACAATGTAAACTGTTATACAGACATTAGGGTAGGGTATAAGGTTGGACTGAGGATACGTATGTCGTATACAACCTCCAATACTATGTTAATGTAACTGTTATCCAGACTTATGGGTAGGGTATAAGGTTGGACTAGACGGACGTATGTCTTAATCAACCTCCAATACTATGTTACTATGTAACTGTTACAGACATTAGGGGTAGGGTATAAAGGTTGGATGGATGGACGTATGTCTTTATACAACCTCCAACTAGTTACTATGTAACTGTTATACAGACATTATGGGTAGGGTATAAAGGTTGGACTTAGATGGAGATGTCTTTATACAACTCAATACTATGTTACTATGTAACTGTATACAGGACCTTATGGGTAGGGTAATAAAGGTTGGACTAGATGGATGTATGTCTTTATACAACCTCCAATACTATGTAATGTAACTGTTATACAGACATTATGGGTAGGGTATAAAGGTTGGGAATAGATGGACGTATTTGTCGTTTATACAAACTCCAATCTAGTTCACTATGTAAATGGTATACAGACATTGGGTAGGGATAAAGGTTGGACTAGATGGATGTATGTCTTATACAACCTCCAATACTGTGTTACTATGGAACTGTATACAACATTATGGGTCGGGTATAAAAGGGGTTGACTAGATGGAGCTATGTCTTATACAAACCTCCATACTGATGTTAATGTGTAAACTGTATACAGACATTATGGGTAGGGTTCAAGGTTGGACGATGGACGATGTCTTTATAAACACTCCAATACTATGTTACGTGCTGTAACTGTTATACAGACATTATGGGAGGGTATAAAGGTATGGAACCCAGAGGACGTATGTCTTATACAACTCCAATACTTGTTACGTGTTAGCGGTAAACTGTTATACGACATTATGGTAGGGTATAAGGTTGGACCAGTAGTATGGACGTAGTCTTTATACCAACTCAATACTATGTTACTATGTAAACTGTTATACAGACATTATGGGTAGGGTATAAAGGTGGAATAGAGGAGTCATGGCTTTGATACAACCTCCAATACATGTTACTGTTACTGTTATACAGACATTATGGGGGGTATAAAGGTTGGACGTAGACGGAAGTTATGTATGTTTATACAACCTCCCATACTTATGTACTGGTGTACGTATATTACAGACGTTATGGGTAGGGTCATAAAGGTTGGAACTAAGACGGACGTATTTTTATACAACCTCCAATACTATTGTTAACTATGTACGTATATACAGACGTTAGGGGTGTAGGGTATAAAGGTTGGAGATCGATGGACGTATGTCTTTATACAACTCCAATACTGATAGTTACTATGTGTAACTGTTATAAGACATTATGGGTAGGGATAAAGGTTTGGACTAGATGGACGTATGTCTTGATACAAACCTCCAATATATGTTACATAGAACTGTTATACAGGGACATATGGGAGGGTATAAAGAGTGACTAGATCGGAAGTTAGTGTCTTTATACAACTCAATATCTATGTTACAGGTAAATGTTATACAGACATTATGGGTAGTAGGGTATAAAGGTGGACTAGATGGGAGTTATGTCTTTATACAACCTCCAATACTATGTTACTATGTAACTGTTGATCAGACATTAGGGGTTAGGGTATAAAGGTTGGACTAGAGGACGTATGTCTTTTATAACAACCTCCATATATGACTTACGTGTAACTGTTAGACAAGACATTATGGGTAGGGTATTATAAAGGTTGGAACATAGACGGAGTTATGTCTATACAACTCAATCTACGTATGGTAACGTAAGACATAGTGGGTTATAAGTGCTCAGACGCTGTTTATAACCAACTAGTTAGGTGTGCTTATACGAATGGCTAGGGTATAAGGTTGGACTAGATGGACGAGTCTTTATACAACCTCCAAATACTATGGTAATGTGTAACTGTATACCGGAATTATGGCTAGGGTAATAAAGGTGGACTAGATGGGACGTATGTCTTTATACAACTCCAATATATGTTACTAGTAACTGTTACAGACATTATGGGTTGGGTTTAAAGGTTGGACTAATGAGAGGCCTTATGTATTTATAAACCTCCAATACTATGTGACTGGATACCTGTTATCCAGAACCATTATGGGTTTAGGGTATAAGGTTGGACTAGATGGACGTATGTCTTTATATAACCCCCAATACTATGTACTATGTAACCTTTATACAGACAGTTATGGGTAGGGTTAAAGAGTTGGGACTAGATGGACGTATGTCTTATATAACCCCCAACCTATGGTATATGTAACGTGTTATAAGACATTACTGGGTAGGGTTATAAAGGTTCGGACCCTTGATACGACATTAGGGTGAGGGTTATAAAGGTTGGACTAGATGGACCGTATGTCTTTATACAACCTCCAATACTATGTTACTATGTAACTGTTATACAGACATTATGGGTATGGGTATAAAGGTTGGAGTAGATGGATGTTGTCTTTATACAACCTCCAATATATGTTACTATGTTACTGTTATACAGACATTATTGGTATAGGGTATAAAGGTTGGACTAGATGGACGTATGTCTTTATACAACCTCCAATACTATGTTACTATCGTAACTGTTATTACAGACTTTGGGTAGGGTATAAAGGTTGGACTAGATGGGAAGTATGTCTTATACAACCTCCAATACATGTTACTATGTAACGTTATACAGACATTATGGGTAGGGTTACAAGGTTTGGACAGACGGACGTATGTCTTTATACAACCTCCAATACTATGTTAATGTGTAACTGTATACAGACATTATGGCTAGGTTAAAGGTTGGACTAGAGGACGTAGTGTTTATACAACTCCAATACATGTTACTGTGTAACTGTTATACAGACCTTATGGGTAGGATATAAAGGTTGGACTAGTGGACGTATGCTTTATACACCTCCAATACGTATGTTACTATGTAACGTTATACACGACATTAGGGGGTAGGGTATAAGGTCGCGGACTAGATGGACGTATGTCTTTATACAACCTCCAATACTATGTTACTATGTAACGTGTTATACAGACGTTATGGTAGGGTATAATAGGTTGGACTAGATGGACGATGTCTTTATAAACCTCCCAATACTATGTTACTGTGTAACGTTATACAGACGTATGGGGTAGGGTATAAAGGTTGGACTAGGATGGACGTATGGTCTTTATACAACCTCCAATACGATGTTACTGTGTAAACTGTATACAGACATTATGGGTAGGGATTAAAGGTTGGACTAGATGGACAGATGTCTTGATACAACTCAATTACTATGTTACTATGTAACTGTTATACAGGAATTATGGGTAGGGTATAAAAGGTTGGACTAGATGGAGTTGTGTCTTTATAAACCTCCCAATACTATGTTACTATGTAATCCGTATTACAGACATTATGGGTAGGGTATAAAGGTTGGACTGATGGACGTATGTCTTTATACAACCTCCCCAAGACTATGACTAGTAACTGTTTATACAGGACATTAGGGTAGGGATACAAGGTTGGACTAGATGGACGTAGTCTTTGTACAACTCCAATACTATGTTACTATGAACTGTATACAGACATTAGGGTAGGGTATAAAGGTTGGACTAGATGGACGTGTGTCTTTAACAACTCAATACTATGTTTACTATGTAAACAGTTATACAGACTTCTGGGTAGGGTATAAAGGTTGGACTAGATGGACGTATGTCTTTATACAACCTCCAATACTATGTTACTATGTAACTGTTTATACAGACATTACGGGTAGGGTATAACGGTTGGACTAGAGGGTATGTCTTTATACAACCTCCAATACTATTGGTTACTATGTAAACTGTTATACAGGACATTATGGGTTAGGGTATAAAGGTTGGATAGACGGACGTTATGTCTTTATACAACCTCCAATACTATGTTACTATGTAACGTTATACAGACATTATGGGTAGGGTATAAAGGTTGACTAGATGGACGTAGTCTTATACAACCTCCAATACTATGTTACTATGTAACGTTATACAGACATTAGGGTAGGGTATAAAGGTTGGACTAGATGGACGTTATGTCTTTATACAACCTCCAATACTTGTTACTATGTAACTGTTATACACGACATTAGGGTAGGGTATAAAGGTTGGACTAGCCGGAAGTATGTCTTTATACAACCTCCAATACTATGTACTATGTAACTGTTATACAGACATTATGGGTAGGTGTATAAAGGTTGGACTGATGGACGTATGTCTTTATACAATCAACTCCATACTATGTTACTAATGTTAGTTATACAGACATTATGGGTAGGGGTATAAAGGTGGAACTAGATGGACGTATGTCTTTAAAAACCTCCAATACTATGTTATATGTAACTGTTATACAGACCTTATGGGTAGGGTTAGGGTATAAGGTTGGACTAGATGGACGGTATGTCTTTATCAACCTCCAATACTATGTTACTATGTAACTGTTATACAGACATTATGGGTAGGGTATAAAGGTAGGACTGATGGAGTATGTCTTTATACAACCCAACCTCCCAATACATATTACTATGTAACTGTTATATAGACATTATGGGTAGGGGATAAAAAGGTTGGATCAGATGGGCGCGTATGTCTTTATACAACCTCCGATATAATGTTATATGTAACTGTTTATACAGACATTATGGGTAGGGTATAAGGTTGGACTAGACGGACGTATGTCTTTATACAACCTCCAATACTATGTTACTATGTAACTGTTATACAGACATTAGGGTAGGGTATATAAAGGGAGGACTAGATGGACGTAGTCTTTATACAACCTCCAATACTATGTTACTATGTAACTGTTATACAGACCATTATGGTAGGGTATAAAGGTGGGACTAGCATGGACGTATGTCTTTATAAACCTCCATACTATGTTAATAGTGTAACTGTTTATACAGACATTATGGGTAGGGTATAAAGGTTGGACATGACGACGTATGTCTTATTACAACCTCCAATTACTATGTGTTACTAGTAAACTGTTATACAGACATTATGGGTAGGGTAAAAGGTTGGACTAGATGGACGTATGTCTTTATACAAACCTCCAATGAATATGTTACATTGAACTGTATACAGACATTAGGGGGTAGGGTTGTAAAGGTTGGGACTAGAGGACGTATGTCTTTATACAACCTCCAATACTAATGTACGATTGTAACTGTTTATACAGACATTATGGGAGGGTAAAAGGTGGACTAGATGGACGGATGTCTGTATACAACCTCAATACTATGTAATGTACTGTTATACAGACATTATGGGTAGGGTATAAAGGTGGACTAGATGGACGTTATGTCTTTATACAAACTCCAATTACTATGTTACTATGTAACTGTTATACAGACATTATGGGGAGGGTATTATAAAGGTTGGACTAGATGGACGTATGTCTTTATACAACCTCCAATACTATGTTAATATGTAACTGTTATACAGACATTATGGGTAGGGTATAAAGGTTGGACTAGATGGACGTATGTCTTTATACAACCTCCAATACTATGTTACTATGTGTGTGTGACTGTCTGAAGTATTGTGCTTTGCTGTGTAATTGTGTAGGTAACTGTGGGTTTTGCAGTACATGTGTGTAATTGTGTGTGTAAAGAGAGATGGTGTTGTGTTTTTTGACTGTGATAGAGAATGTGTAACTTTGTTATTGTGTCTGTGATTCTTACAGTCTGAATATGCAGGGGGCAGATCTGGAGCAGTGTGTGATCTACAGTGAGACCCAATCACACAGCCCCTCACCCCAGTTCTGTTCTGAAGAGCTTGCAATCCTCCCTATGGATTCCTTTACACCCAGTGAGGGGACTGGGAATGTGACCAGGTAACTGGAAGGAATGTGTTCAGGCCTGACAGACAGTGGGGGAGGGTGCGGAGCGGCAGTGGGACCAATCTGGTTCCCCATCCCCCCCCCTCCCCAATCCAAGGGAAGAAAAATATTCCAACCAGGACAGAATGTAGTAATGTGGGGTTTGTGCCAACTGTGTGTTCAGCACTTTACAAGGAAATGGCCCTTCACAAACCTTGTACAGGGACAATGATTTGTCTCTATCTGGGTTTACAGTGAACCCCCCCGTTCTGCATGGGATTCTGGGACTTGTAGTTCATTAACAGCTGGAGGGCTGCTGCTGATTAGACCCCCATGTACAGGGTGAACTCTGACACATCCCTGCTGTAGTGAGACTCATTGTTCAAATATTTGCCATTTTCCCCTCCCAGTGATTGGTGTGTAAGGGCGTGGGTGATCCCGAGATGCACAGGTACAGGCGGTGTGTGTAGGACGGCACCTGATTGTGTAATAGTTGTGTGCTAACACCTGCTTGTGAACAAGGACACCATATACAAGTGTCTGCACACAGACTCCTTATTAAGGGTCCATTAGTCTAGTTCAGTCTATTTACTATTTGTAACTTATTGTGATCGTGTTACAATGTAACCAGGGCCTTTCCCAATATCTTATCACGTTACATTGTAATACCCAGACCTGTTAACCCTGTAATGTTCTCGGTTAACCCCATATGCTCCTCTTTAGGAATCGGAATAACCAGGAGAGCAACAGTTAACCGGGGAGGCCCCATTGCTGGTAACACATCCTGCAAGTTATTAAAGCAATTTGCCTTGAAGGGGAATGTTCTCCCAGAGATCAGGGTCACGAATGGTTAATTACAGTTTGTTACTAGATGGAGAGTCCTTGGTAACATTCTCAGATGGGGAGTTCATTTTCCTCCCAACACCTTCTGTTTAACTTGCCCTTTAAAGGGTCTAGACTTGGGTCTGTACTATTGTGTTAACTTCGACTGAAACCCTTTGTACAGCAGTTACAGGGGGGGGGCGTCCCCGACCGTTGTTTGTGTTGCGAGAGAAGCCTGCCAGTGAGAACATCCGACCAATCATTCGGACCGATTTCCAATCCGTGTGGAACTTAAAGATCTGTGTGTAAAAGATGGCCAGTCATGGAGAGCGGGATAAGAAACCAGACAGAGACAGAGGGGGGGAAACCCCCAATGACAGACAGACAGACAGACAGACAGACGAAAGACTAGACAGACAGACAGAGATGAACACAGAGGAGAACACAGACAGAGAGTAGATAGAGAGAGAGACGTACTCCGAGAGAGAGAGAGAGAGAGAGAGAGACAGACAGACAGACCAGATAGAGACAGACAGACACACAGAAGACACACACACCACACACACAGAAACCAAGACAGGACACACAGACAGACAGGAGAGAGAGAGAGGAGAGAGAAATAGAGAGAGAGACAGGGTATACTACAGACACCCTACAGACACACACATACAGACAGGACACACATACGACACACACACAGACATACACACACACATAAAGACACACACACACATACACACACACACATTACACACACAAATACAAACATACAGACAACACCATAATACACGCATTATACATAAATACACACAAACATAAGACAGACATACATACATACATACATACATACATACACACATACATACATACACACATACATACACACATACATACATACATACATACACACATACATACATACATACATACACACATACATACATACATACATACACACATACATACATACATACACACATACATACATACACACATACATACACACATACATTCCCAATCCTTCTAAACTCAAGTTAAAACCGTCCCAAATAACTGGTTGGGTTCTGGTAACATTATTGATCACCGGCGTCCCGAGCAAAAGATCCACCAACCTTATCTAGCCATACATGGGCCAATTCTTATTAGATCTTGTTAGATAATACGATTTACTATCTGTTGGTTGAAATTGAATCCGCTGGTGTATGGGGGGCTTAATAAGATCTGGATATGATTTATCTGGGTCTGACCTTCTCTTTCTCTATCCTGACAGGTTCCTTAGAGATGATTACACCGTTCGGGTAGAAATTAACGATTACCTGGATATCTACTGCCCCCATTACGACCCCCGCGTCCCGGAGAGACACACAGAGTCCTTTATCTTGTACATGGTGGACCGGGAAGGCTATGAAGGGTGTTATGAGACCCCCGGAGCGTTTAAGCGCTGGGAATGTAACCGTCCACACGCCCCCTTCGGACCCATCAAATTCTCTGAGAAGGTCCAGAGATTCACCCCATTTTCCCTGGGATTCGAGTTCAGACCCGGAGAGGATTATTATTACATATGTGAGTATCTCCCGATATTCCGATATTCCGGATAGGAAAGGTCCGACTGTGGCAATGTGTGTTTATGGGAAATAGTGAACATGGTGAGTGTAAACATTGGGTCACGTGGGCTCTTGTGAAACATAAGTGCACGTTAAGTGTTTATCTTGCTGAACAGCCAGAGAGGTCGAGTCTCCCACTAGAGATCAGCCAGAGAGGTCAGACCCCCACTAGAGATCAGCCAGAGAGGTCAGACCCCCATCTCCTCAGGCTGTAAACATCCTTCTGGATTGGGAACAGGATGGAATCCCAGTTGTACACTCCCCTCCCTAGGGGCGTCTTAGAGGGTCTCAGTCTGTTCTCCTAATTCCAAGACCCCTCGGTCCTTTTTCTCTCTGACCCTTTAGTTCATTCCATGTGAAAGGTCAGTGCTATGGGACGTCTCCTTTCCAATGCCCCTAATTTCTACTCCACATGGTCATTAGTTCGTTTGTACAAGTGGTTTTTATTCATGGATTTCTGCTCAATTTGTCTTAATCTTGTTTAATTCCAAAAGCTTTAACAATAATGGCTCCCTGTGCAGATAGTATCGGGGGTTTATCTATGGAGATCTGGGGGTTTATCTATGGAGATATGGGGGGTTTATCTATGGAGATCTGGTATACAGAACATTCCTTCTCTGTATATTTATATTTATACATATGGGTGGGAGCTGCCATATTGTTTCCCTTAGACTGTACAGTATGAAGGTATAGCTTATTGTATGTACAGAACATTCCTTCTCTGTATATTTATACATATGGGTGGGAGCTGCCATATTGTTTCCCTTAGACAGTACAGTATGAGAGTATAACTTATTGTGTGTACATAACATTCCTTCTCTGTATATTTATATTTATACATATGGGTGGGAATTTTTTATTCATAAAACACTTTACAAAATTACATTCAAAATATTATCAACACAATTTGCAATATAAAATACAATTCAATTTAAAGAGATATTCCATTAATTGATATGATCCCATAGTTCCCCTTTCCTCCTTTTCATATCTATCATTTTAATAAACCTAATGTCACTCTGTGCGGCTCTAACTGCCCAATCCAAACATCCTTCCTCTGCACAGATAGCCTTTTTACATCTGGCTTGCCATAGGTAATACCGTATTATAGCTATAATAATGCACATGGTTTCTCTATTTACAGCTGGGTTTCTATTTGTAACTCCATATGCTGCTTCCTGGTAGGATAAACCCCCCAAATTGAGACTCAGAGCTTTACCTACTTGTTCCCACAATGTCTTTGCGATGGGACAAACAATAAGGAAATGTTCCTGGGATTCTTCTGATTTACAGCCCCAAGGACATTCTCTATCTGCCACATTGATATATTTTGTATTTCCCCGTACATACAGTTTCCCTTGGAGAGTCAGCCATGCAGTATCTTGTAGTTTTGGGGGGAACCTCTTACTGGTTAGATACTGCAAACTCTCTGTCTGTACATCACTGGGACAGTCTTTCAGAACTGGTAGGACAATAAAATGTGACTGTAACACTGTACAATACAATTCTTTCCGTGACATTGAGGTAAGTTCGGACACACTGATGCCCCATCTTCTCAACATCTTTAACCCTAAAGTCAAATGTGGGGAAAGGTGATATCCTCGTATCAGGACCTGTTTCACCCGACCTCCCAATAACCAGTCCTTAATAAAGGGCGACACCTGAGCCTTTACACTATTTCCCCATAGGGAGCTTGTTGTCTGCATCAAACATCCAAAATTATACTTTAGGAACATAGTCCCAAAAAATGCAACAGGACACAACATCCCCAAACCTCCCTCCCTTCGCCTTAGGTAGGTGACCCCCCGCTTTACTGGGTTCAATCTGCTCCCCCACAGCATTTGGAAAAACAAACTGAATATCTGAGTATAAAAAGCTTCTGGCAATGGGAAAATACAGGAAACAAACAGGAAGGTTGGTACCAGGTAAGTCTTAATGACTTTAACTCTCTCCAAATAGGACAACTTCCAGGATTTCCACCGTTTTATTTTACCCATCCCGATATCTAATTTCTCTTTCCAGTTTACTTCACCATTGTCCTCTCTCCCAAATCGAATCCCCAAGATCTTAATCTGATTAGGGGTCACTGGGAAATTCTGGAGATGGAAAGTTGGTTCATTGTCCAGACACCAGAAAGCTTCTGACTTTTCATGGTTAACTAGAGAACCCGAGGCCTCAGAGTAACTTGTGATGTGCTTCACTATAGCGCCCTCCTCAGCAGGATTAGATATTACAATGGTCACATCGTCTGCATAGGCTATTACATTTAACATCTGACCATGGGGAAGCCTTATACCCTCCTTAATATCCATCTCTAGCAACCGAAGGAAAGGGTCAATGGCCAAACTGTACAAGAGAGGGCTCAGAGGGCAGCCTTGTCTTACCCCTGCTCCCACCTCAAACTCCTCTCCTTGCCAGCCATTAATCAGCGGGGAGCATGTTGCCCCTTTGTATAGGACACATAACCAACTGATAAACTTTGTAGGGATCCCATATTTTGACAAAACTGCCCATAAATATTGATGGTTTACTCTGTCAAAGGCCTTGGCTTGGTCTATACATAGCAGATACTTATTCCACCCTTGGGCTTTACATTCTTCAAGGGCTTCTCTTATTGACAGGACTGCCCCAAAGATATTTCTCCCTCTCACTGTACAGAATTGGAAAGGAGAGAGTAACACGTCTGAAAACTGAACAAGACGAGAGAAAAGAACCTTCGCCAACAACTTCCTATCTGTATTGAGCAAAGTGATTGGCCTCCAGTTCTCAACACGTCTCCCGTCCTTCCCCTTAGACAGAAGGATAAGAGAGGAAACTTCCATTGAGGGGGGTAAGGAACCTTCGTTTAGACATTCGTTAAAAACCTGAGCCAGGGTTGGAGCCAAAAGATCTTTAAAGGTTTTATAAAACTCTGATGTCAACCCATCTGGACCTGGAGCCTTTTTACTGTGTAAATTACTGATCTCTAACTCTATTTCTTCTGCTGTTATCTCTGCAGTCAGAGTAGAAAAATCCATATTGTGTGTGTCTGGACCAGACATTGCCTTTAAGAAATTTTCCATCTTTTCCTTTATCATAGTTTTTGTTTTAAAGAAATTGGCATAGTGTTCTCCTACCACCCCCAAAATCCCCTCCTTGGAACTCTGCATGTTTCCTTCTTGGTCCATAAGACCCTCTACTTGCCTCTTTTTAACAGTTTCATTACAATTCTGGCAAAGGTCCGGTGAAACAGACTTCCCATAATCCCTTTCCAGAACCAAACTCTTGTAACGACTGTATTGATATTGCTTCATCAGAGATTTCAATTCAGCAACTTTCCCAGCATCTGCCCCATCTGAAATACAGACTTCCAGCTTCTTCCTTAAAGACTGATACTTCATTTGTCTTTGGCTCTCCCTGTTTAATGATCGAGACTTAAAATAGGTAGAAATTTCCTTCTTGGTTCCCTCCCACCATGAAGACGTTGTGAGATAAAACTCTGTCTTTGTTAATTGGGCATTATAAAAGGCACTAAAACTCTTCTTTACCTCCTCTCCCTCCAGATTTTCTGCTCCCAACCTCCACAAGCCTTTTCCCCTCCGTGGGGCTTCTGCTACCCCATAACAAAAAGAGATGGCCAGATGGTCCGAAAACTCCACCACAGTCTCCTTAATATCAGAGAACGTTCCACCTTCCTTTATAAAAATCATGTCCAAACGGCTACTCCTACCGGCACAGTAGTATGTGTGCTTTCCTTTCCTTCCCCCAAAGGTCGACACATCCATTAATCCCACTTGTGATATTAAATCTCTAAAGAAGAGACCCTCATACTTATTAAACCTTCCTGTCCTGTCCTCTGCTCTCATCACCTGATTGAAGTCCCCAGACAATATAGTGGGGATGGAAGTATAAAGATAAGGTTTGATTTCTAGGAGAAGTCTCTTCCTTTCCCCTGTGGTTTGGGGCCCATATACATTTATCAGACGCAATACTCTGTCTTTAAACTTTATATCCAAGAGTAAACACCGTCCAACTGCAATTTCCACCAGCCTGATGACTTCAAACTGGGGTATCCCTTTAAATAGAATCCCAATTCCCCCCGCGGGTTCTGACCCTATGGACCAAAACGACGGGCCTGAACCCCAATCTTTCTTTGCCCTATACAGCTCTGCACTTGTGGTTAATCTGGTCTCCTGTAGAAACATTATATTGGCCTCAGATTCTTTTAGATATTCATAGGCCAAGAACCTCGCCTTGGGAGATTTAATGCTACAGACGTTAATGGTGCAGAAGAATAAAGGAAAAATCATCATCATTTTGTTTTTTTCTGATTCCCCTCCCTGTCTCCCTCTCCATCACCGTATCTCTTAACTTGGACCCCTTTACCTTTCTGCTTTGAGGGTCGACTATCAAGGTCCTTCAACTCATCCTCATCTAGGGATTCCCAGTCCTCCTCTAGGTCTTTCTCTTTCTCTCTCTTTTTTCCTTCCTTCTCTTTTCCTATTTCCCTCTCTCTTTTCCTAATGTTTCCTTTCCCCTTTAACTCTATATCCATATTAACTCTGTCACTGCTGTCTGATCCCAACTCAACTCCCTCTCCACCATCTTTATCTGTCTCCCTCTCCTCAGCCTCCATCCTCTCCAATTCTTCTGCCTCCTCTGATGAATCTGCCCAGCTTTTCCCACCTGGGATCTCGTACCTATTGGCAGTGGACAACACTGTCGGTTTCTGCTTTACAGCCTTGGTTCTCCTTTTAACCACTTCCCACTCCCCCTCATTGTCTCCCCCAGTATTGACCACTGATGTCTGAACCTCATCTGCTCCTCTCGCCCCATCTCCCCCGGGGGTCTCTGGCTGTAAAGGATCTTGGGTTGGGGTCAGTTCCTTTTCCAGGGTTGGGCAGGATTTGATGATATTATGCCAGGCCTCGGGGCACCTATTGTGGGAGTGGCCAAGCTGTAGGCACAGATTGCACCTGATCTGGTCACATTCCTTACTGGTGTGACCCAATCCCCCACACATTATACAACGCTGGACGGTGCACATACTCACTAGGTGACGGTTAGAGCCACATTTAAAACACAGGCGTGGTTGCCCAGGGTAATAACACACTCCCCTTTCCCTTCCAATAAAGAAAGACATAGGTAGGTGCCTGGGTACATTATGGGTGACTGACAGTCTCACCTGGACTCTCCATCCCCCCGCCCAGAACCCATCCTCATCATACACTTTGGTGAGTGGGGACAGGACCGAGCACTGCCTCCTTAGCCAGACCAGGATATCCTCCGGTGGGATGGATTCATTTTTAAAGGCGATTGTTACATTTTTAGTTTCTGGCTTTGTGATTGAAATTACCTGGAAACCTTCCCACATTGAGGATCTTTTCAATTCCCCATATTTACACCAAAACGCCTCCAATCCCTGGGACAGTTTAAAACTCACATCAAACTCCGTCTCTGATTGGCTGATCAGAGCGAATACGTCATTTACAGTGAACCCCATTGACTCCATTAATAAACGCCTGGCAATAAAGCTTCTGTTTGGGGTCTTGTCTTTATCCCCAACCCACCGGATCTTCACCACATTCCTTCTCTTAAACACCTCACTCCCAGCAATGGTCTCACCCTCCCTTCCAAACAACCTCCTGGCTCCCCACACATTGGGTCTCTCTTGGGGTCCCCCCTGCACCCCTAAACCTTTCTCACCACCACCCTCATCCGCACACACATTAGATACGCTATTAGGGTCCGTCTGGGTTAAGTCCTCCTCTCCGTGGGTCTTTCCTTCTGGGATGTTCCCGTCTCGGTTTCTAGTGTCTTTTCCATCTTTACCAGACTCCATTTCTTCAGAAAGTTCTTTATTTCTACAAGTCTCTTCCCAGGGTCCAATAACCTCCACCGCCCCTTTAATTTCCTTCTCCACCGCCCCTTTAATTTCCTTCTCCACCTCCTCCAACTCCCTGGTTAGGTAATGAAGTTTCCTGATGCTGTTATTTCTCTTATCCGCGCTCTTCCCATTCAATGTGCTGCTCTATCTCTTCCTTCCTCCTGCTCAGCACGGCCATCGCCTTTAAGGCTTTTTGGATTTCCTCCTGTTCTCCCTGCTGATCACATTGTTTCTTTTCCTCTCTCTCCCCCTCCTCCTTCCATTCAGTCCCAGTGCACTCAGGCTCCTCCCCCATGGAGTTCTCTCCTACCTGCCCCAGCAGGGCCTGGTCCACCTGTTCAGCCTCCTCCAGAGCCTGTTCAGCCATTTCCTTTGCTGGGGAGTCACAGGCCGTCAGTTCACTTAACACTTCCACCTCCTGTGCATCGTTACTACAACCCCCAGCGGTCTCCATGTTATCAGCGTCTGTTTTTCCAACCCCAGCATGGGGAGTCAGCACAGCCCTGGAATCTGCCTCTTTCATTATGGCGTCCATGTTCCCCAGCTGGGGAGTCAGCACAGCTATTACATTTAACATCGACCATGGGGAAGCCTTATACCTCCTTAATATCAATCTCTAGCAACCGAAGGAAAGGGTCAATGGCCAAACTGTACAAGAGAGGGCTCAGAGGGCAGCCTGTCTACCCCTCGCTCCCACCTCAAACTTCTCTCTTGCCAGCCATTAATCAGCGGGGAGCATGTTTGCCCTTTGTATAGGAACATAACCAACTGATAAAACTTTGTAGGGATCCATATTTTGACAAAACTGCCCATAACTCTGGGATGGTTTACTCTGTCAGGCCTTGCTTGGTTTTACATAGCAGATTACGTATTACACCCATTGGGCTTTAAATTATTCAAAAAAATGGGCTTCTCTTATTGACAGGACTGCCCCAAAGATATTTCGCCCTCTCACTGTACAGAATTGAGAAAGGAGAAAGTAAAAAAACTCTGAAAAACTCAAAAACGAGAGAAAAAGAACATTCGCCAACAACTTCCTATCTGTATTGAGCAAAGTGATTGGCTCCCATTCTCAACACGTCTTCCCGTCCTTCCCCTTAGAAAGAAGGATAAGAGAGGAAACTTCCATTGAGGGGGTTAAGGAACCTTCGTTTCAGGACATTCGTTTAAAACTCTGAGCCAGGGTTGGGAGCAAAAGATCTTTAAAAGTTTTTATAAAACTCTGATGTCAACATCTGGACCTGGCGCCTTTGTACGTGTAAATTACTGATCTCTAACGTCATTCGTCATTCTGCTGTTATCCTCAGTTCAGAGTAGAAAAAGTCCATATTGTGTGTGTCTGGACCAGACTGCCTTAAGAAATTGTCCATCTTTTCCTGTATAATAGTTTTTTGTTTTAGAAATCTGCCTAGTGTTCTCCCTGACACCCCCAAAATCCCTCATTGGAACTCTGCAGGGTTCCTTCTTGTCCAATAGACCCTCTACTTGCCTCTTTTTAACAGGTTTCATGTACAATTCTGGCAAGGGTCCGTTGTGAAAACAGGACTTCCCATAATCCCTTTCCAGACCCAACTCTTGTAACGATCTGTATTGCTATTGCTTCACAGAGATTTCAATTCAGCAACTTTCCAGATTCAAATGACCAAAAAACCCACAATCTCGCCCCTCACCAATACAGACTTAATCCAGCTTCTTCATTAAAGAATGATACTATCATTTGTACTTTGGCTCTCCCTGTTTTAATGATCGAGCTTAAAATAGGTAGAACATTTCCTTCTTGGTCCCTCCCACCATGAAGACGTTGTGAGATAAAACTCTGTCTTTGTTAATTGGGCATTATAAAAGGCACTAAAACTCTTCTTTACCTCCTCTCCTCCAGATTTTTGCTCCAACTCCACAACAACTTTTCCCCTCCGTGGGTCTTTCTGCTCACCCCATAACAAAAGAGATGGCTAGATGTCCGAAAACTCCACCACAGTCTCTTAATTCAGAGAACGTTCCACTTCCTTTATAAAATCTATGTCACAACGGCTACTCCTACGCAACAGTAGTATGTGTGTTCTTTCCCTTTCCTCCCTCCAAAGGTCGACACATCCTTAATCCCACCACTTTGAATTTAAATCTCTAAAGAAGAGCCCTCAGACGTTATTAACTTCCTGTCGTCGTCTGCTCTTCATCAACCTGATTGAGTCCCAGACAATATAGTGGGGATGGAAGTATAAGATAGTTTGATTCTAGAGAAGTTTTCCTTTCCCCTGTGGTTTGGGGCCATATACATTTATCAGAAGACCAATACTCTGTCTTTAACCTTTATATCCAAGAGTAACACCGTCCAACTGCAATTTCCACCCGCCTGATGACTTCAGAACTGGGGGTATCCTTTAAATAGAATCCCAATTTCCCCCCTTCCCGGGGTTCTGACGCCTATGGCGCAAAACGACGGGCCTTAACCCAACATTTTCTTTGGCCCTATACAGCTTTGCACTTGTGGTTAATCTGTGCTCCTGTAGGAAAACATTATATTGGCCTCAGATTCTTTTAGATATTCATAGGCCAAGAACCCAGCCTGGGAGATTTATGCTACAGACGTTAATGGTGCAGAAGAATACAAGGAAAAATCATCATTCATTTGTTTTTTTTCTGAGTCCCCTCCTGTCTCTCCTCTTCCATCACCGAGTATCTCTAACTTGGACCCCTTTCCTTTCTGCTTGAGGGGCGACTATCAAGTTCCTTCAACTCATCTCATCTAGGGATTTCCAGTCCTCCTCTAGTCTTGTCTTTCTCTCTCTTTTTTTCCTTCTTTCTTTTCCTATTTCCCCTCTCTCTTTCCTATGTTTCCTTTCCCCTTTAACTCTAATCCATATTACTCTGTCACTGCTGTCTGATCCCACTCAACTCCCTCTCCCCACTTTATCTGTCTATCCCTCTCCTCAGCCTCCATCCTCTCCAATCTTCTGACTCCTCTGCTGAATCCCGCTCTGTTCCCACCTGGGATCTACGACTATGGGCAGTGGAAAACACTGTCGGGTTTTCTGCTTTACGACAGCCTTGGTTCTCCTTTAAAACACTTCCCACTCCCCCTCATTGGTCTCCCCCAGTATTGACCACTGATGTCTGAACTCTCATCTGCTCCTCTCGCCCCATCTCCCCCGGGGGTCTCTGGCTGTTAAAGGAATCTTGGGTTGGAGTCAGTTCCTTTCCAGGTTGGGAGGGTTTTGTGATATTATGACAGGCCCGGGGCACCTATTGTGGAGTGGCCAAGCTGTAGGCACAGATTGCACCTGATTCTGGTCACATTCCTTACTGGGTGTGACCCAATCCCCCACACCATTCATACCACGTGGGACGGTGCACATACTCACTAGTGGACGGTTAGAGCCACATTTTAAAACACAGGCGTGGTTGCCCAAGGGCTAATAACACACTCCCCTTTCCCTTCCATAAAGAAAGCATAGGTAGGTGGTCACTGGGTACATTATGGGTGACTGACAGCTCACCTGCGACTCCTCCATCCCCCTGCCCAGACCACCTCCTCATCATACACTTGGTGAGTGGGGACGGACTCGAGCACTGCCCTCCTTACCAGACCAGGCTGATCCTCCGGTGGGGATGGTTCATTTTAAAGGCGACTTGTTACATTTTTAGTTTCTGGCTTTGGATTGAAAATCACTGGAAAACCTTCCACAGTGAGATCTTTCAATTCCCTATATTTACACAAAACGCCTCCATCCCTGGGACAGTTTAACAACTCACATCAAAACGTCCGTTCTCTGATTGGATGATCAGAGCGAATACGTCTTTACAGTGACCCCATTGATCCATTAAAAACGCCTGCCAATAAAGTTCTGTTGGGTACTTGTCTTTATCCCCCAACCCAACGATCTTCACCACATTCCTTACGTACACACCTCACTCCAGCAAATGGCTTCTTCTCGCCCTCCCTTCCAAAACCACTGGCTCCCCACACATTGGTCTTCTTGGGGTCCCCCCTGCACCCCTAAACCTTTCTCACCACACCCTCATCGCACACACATTAGATACGTTATTAGGGTCCGTCTGGGTTAAGTCCTCCTCTCCGTGGGTCTTTCCTTCGGGATGTTCCTGTCTCGCGTTCTCAGTCTCTTTTCCATCTTACCAGACTCCATTTCTTCAGAAAGTTCTTTATTTCTACAAGTCTCTTCCCAGGGTCCAATAACTCCACGCCCCTCCTTTAATTTCCTTCTCCACCCCATCCTCCAACTCCCTGGTTAGGTAATGAAGTTCCTGATGCTGTTATTTCTCTTATCCGTCGCTTTTTCCATTCAAACGGGTGATTTTTGCAGCAATGTGCTGCTCTATCTCTTCCTTCCTCCTGCTCAGCACAGCCATCGCTTTAAGGCTTTTTGGATTTCCTCTGTTCTCCCTGCTGATCACAGGTTTCTTTTCCTCTCTCTCCCCCTCCTCCTTCCATTAAGATCCCGTGCACTCAGGCTCCTCCCCCATGGAGTTCTCTCCTACCTGCCCAGCAGGGCCGGTCCACCTGTTCAGCCTCCTCCAGAGCCTGTTCAGCCATTTCCTTGCTAGGGAGTACAGGCCGTCAGTTACACTCAACACTTCCACCTCCTGTGCATCGTTACTACAACCCCCAGCGGTCTCCATGTACCCAGCGTCTGTGCCTCCTACCCCAGCATGGGGCGGAGTCAGCACAACCCCGGATCTGCCTCTTTCATTATGGCGTCCATGTTCCCCAGCGGGGAGTCAGCACAGCCCTGGATCTGCCTCTTTCATTATGGCGTCCATGTTCCCCACTGGGGAGTCAGCACAGCGCCCCAGGAATCTGGCCCTCTTTCATTATGCGTCCAGTTCCCCAGCATGGGGGGAGTCAGCACAGCCCTGGAATCTGCCTCTTTACATTATGGCGTCCATGTTCCCAGCATGGGGGTCAGCACAGGCCCTGGAATCTGCCTCTTTCATTATGGCGTCACATGGTTCCCAGCAGGTGGGAGTCAGCACAAGCCCTGGAATCGTGCCTCTTTCATTATGGCGGTCCATGTTCCCCCAGCTGGGGAGTCAGCACAGCCCGGAATCTGCCTCTTCATTATGGCGTCCATGTTCCCACAGCATGGGGAGTCAGCACAGCCCTGAATCTGCCTCTTTCATTATGGCGTCCATGTTCCCCAGCATGGGGAGTCAGCACAGCCCTGGAATCTGCCTCTTTCATTATGGCGTCCATGTTCCCCAGCTGGGGATCAGCACCGACCCTGGAATCTGCCTACTTTCATTATGGCGTCCATGTTCCCCAGCTGGGGAGTCAGCACACCCTGGAATCTGCTCTTTCATTATGGCGTCCATGTTCCCCAGCTGGGGAGTCAGCACAGCCCTGGAATCTGCCTCTTCCTTATGAGTCCATGTGCCCCCAGCTGGGGAGTCAGCACACCTGAATCTGCCTCTTCATTATGATGTCCATGTCCCCCAGCTGGGGAGTCACACACCCTGGAATCTGCCTCTTTCATTATGGCGTCCATGTTCCAGCTGGGGAGTCATCACAGCCCTGGAATCTGCTTTCTATGCTCCATTTCCCGCTGGGATATCATAAGCCGGATCGCCTCTTTCATATGCGTAGTTCCCCAGCTGGGGAGTCAGCACAACCCTGATCTGCTCTTTCATTATGCGTCATGTTCCAGCTGGGGCCTTTCTGTTGTTTTACTTTCCACTTTCTTAAATTCTTTCAAAAACTTCCTTTCTCTTCCTTCTCTTTAGCCTTAGACACAGACTTTTGTCCTCACCGTGTTGTCTCTCCGACCTCCTTAGGGAGCTCATGGCTTCTTCCCCCTCCATGGCTTCCATGTTAGCACTGGGCTTCTTTTTACCCATTACAACAGGCCTCAGGGGGGGGAGAGGATACAAGAATATCCTGCTATACTGGATAATAGGTAAGCAGAATAACGGCACCTTCCCTGGACCCAACAAGGGCCAGGACTGAAGAAAACACAAACTTCCAGGAGCTCACTCTCCTTCTGCTGCTCACATATGGGTGGGAGTGCATATTGTTTTCCTTAGACAGTACAGTATGAGGGTATAGCTTATTGTTATGTACAGAACATTCCTTCTCTGTATATTTATACTATGGGTGGGAGCTGCCATATTGTTTCCTTTAGACTGGTACAGTATGAGGGTATAGCTTATGTATGTACAGAACATCCTTCTCTGATATTTATACATATGGGTGGGAGCTGCCATATTGTTTCCCTTAGACAGTACAGTATGAGGGTATAGCTTTTGTGTGTACAGAACATTCCTTCTCTGTATATTTATATTATACATGGGTGGAGCTGCCATATTGTTTTCCTTTAGACAGTACAGTATGAGGGTATGCTTATTGTGTGTACAAGAAATTCCTTCTCTGTATATTTATATTTATACATATGGGTGGGAGCTGCCATATTGTTTCGCTTAGAAGTCAGTATGAGGGTTAGCTTTTGGTGTGTACAGAACATTCCTTCTCTTATATTTATATTTATACATGGGTGGGAGCTGCATATTGTTTCCTTTAGACAGTACAGTATGAGGGTATAGCTTATTGTGTACAGAACATTCCTTCTCTGTATATTTATATTTATACATATGGGTGGGAGCTGCCATATTGTTTCCTTAGACAGTACAGTACTGAGGGTATAGCTAATTGTATGTACAGAACATTCCTTTCTGTACATTTATATTTATACATATGGGTGGGAGCTGCCAATTGTTTCCCTAGACAGTACAGTATGAGGGTATAGCTTATTGTATGTAGCAGAACATTCCTTCTGGTATATTATATTTATCATATGGGTGGGAGCTGCCATATTGTTTCCCTTAGACAGTACAGTATGAGGGTATAGCTAATTGTATGTACAGAACATTCCTTCTCTTGTACATTTATTTATACATATGGGTGGGAGCTGCCATATGTTTCCCTTAGACAGTACAGTATGAGGGTATAGCTTATTGTATGTACACGAAACATTCTTCCTCTGTACATTTATATTTATACATATGGGTGGGGAGCTGCCATATTGTTTCCCTTAGACAGTACAGTATGAGGGTATAGCTAATTGTATGTACAGAACTATTCTTCTCTGTATATTTATACATATGGGTGGGAGCTGCCATATTGTTCCCTTTGACCAGTACAGTATGAGGGTATAGCTTATTGTATGTACAGAACATTCCTTCTCTGTATATTTATACATATGGGTGGGGATGCCTATTGTTTCCTTAACAGTACAGTATGAGGGTATAGCTTATTGTATGTACAGAACATTCCTTCTCTGTATACTTTATATTTATACATATGGTGGGGAGCTGCCATATTGTTTCCCTTAGACAGTACAGTATGAGGGTATAGCTTATATGTGGTACAGAACATTCTTCTCTGTATATTATAACATATGTGTGGGAGCTGCCATATTGTTCCCTTAGACGTCAGTATGAGGGTATAGCTTATTGTGTTACAGAACATTCCTTCTCTGTATATTTATACATATGGGTGGGAGCTGCCATATTGTTTTCCCTTAGACAGTACAAGAGGGTATAGCTTATTGTGTGTATCAGAACATTCCTTCTCTGTTATATTTTAAATATGGGTGGGAGCTGCCATATTGTTTCCGCTAGACATACAGTATGAGGGATAGCTTATTGGGTGTACAGAACATTCCTTCTCTGTATGTATACCACTATGGGGTGGGAAGCTGCCATATTGTTTTCCCTTCAGACAGTACAGTATGAGGGTATAGCTATTGTAGTGTACAGAACATTCCTTCTCTGTATATTTATACATTGTGGGAGCTGCCATAGTGTTTCCCTTAGACAGTACAGTAATAAGGGTATAGATTATTGTGTGTACAGACATTCCTTCTCTGTTATTTATACAATATGGGTTGGAGCTGCCATAATTGTTCCTTAGACAGTACAGTATGAGGGTATAGCTTATGTGTGTGTACAGAACATCCTTCTCTGTATATTTATACATATGGGTGGGAGCTGCCATATTGTTTCCCTTAGACAGTACAGTATGAGGTATAGCTTATTGTGTGTACAGAACATTCCTTCTCGTATATTTATACATATGGTGGAGCTGCCATATTGTTTCCCTTAGACAGTACAGTATGAGGGTATAGCTTATTGCAGGGATGTCCAACTGCGGCCCTCAAATGTTTAAAAACTACAACTTCCTCCATTCCAGCAGTCCCCATTGCAGAAGAAACCAAGGAATGCTGGGAGTTGTGTTTTCAACATCAGGAGGGCGGCAGGTTGGAGACCCCTGGCTTTATTGTGTGTGCAGTACACACAGGGCAGGACCACATATCTGGTAGAATGGAACACAGAATGGTAAATATCTTCACACACAGCTGATCAGAATCATTGGTGAAGGGAGAGAAAGGCTCGTACACACGTGGCGATCGCGGTTCCCGACCAGAAAGTGCCTACACACGGGCTGATTATCTGCTGAAACGTTCGTCGTACACATTGTGCGTGGCAGGTCGGGACCCGCAACATACGGTGTATGAGCCTTAGGATGTTTGATTTGCTATATCTAAAGAAAGGAATATGTACACGTGTTGTTATGTGTACATCTATGCAACTGTGGACTATTGGCGTCACAGCTAATTGAGACAGAGAGAGGTCTGGTAGGTATGTGTACACGCATGTTACCCATATAACTATGTACTATGATGCAGGTATATGTACATGCATGTTAGCCATATAACTATGTACTATGATGCAGGTATATGTATCATGCATGTAGCCATATACTATTACTATGGATGCAGGTATATGTACATGCATGTTAGCCATATAACTATGTACTATGATGTCAGGTATGTGTACATGCATGTTACCCATATAACTATGTAGTATGATGCAGGTATGTGTACATGCATGTTAGCCATATAACTATGTACTATGATGCAGGTATATGTACATGCATGTTAGCCATATAACTATGTACTATGATGCAGGTATAGTGTACACACATGTTACCCATATAACTATGTACGTATGATGCAGGTATGTGTACACGCATGTTACCCATATAACTATGTACTATGATGCAGGTATGTGTACATGCATGTTACCCATATACTATGTACTATGATGCAGGTATGTGTACATGCATGTTACCCATATAACTATGTACTCATGATGCAGGTATGTGTACATGCATGTACCCATATAACTATGTACTATGATGCAGGTATGTGTACATGCATGTTACCCATATAACTATGTACTATGATGCAGGTATGTGTACATGCATGTTACCCATATAACTGTACTATGATGCAGGTATGTGTACATGTCATGTTACCCATATAACTAGGTACTATGATGCAGGTATGTGTACACGCATGTTACCCATATAACTATGTACTATGATGCAGGTATGTGTACACGCATGTTACCATATAACTATGTACTATGATGCAGGTATGTGTACACGCATGTTAGCCATATAAACTATGTACTATGATGCAGTATGTGTAACTGCCATAACTATGTTCATGATGACAGGTATGTGTACATCGTTAGCCATATAAAACTATGTACTATTATGCAGGTATGTGTACATGCATGTTACCCATATAACTATGTACTATGATGCAGGTATGTGTACACCTGTTATCCAATAACTATGTACAATGACCCAGTATGTGTACACGCATGTTAGCCCTATAACTATGTACTATGATGCAGTTATGTGTACACCCATGTTATCCAAATAACTATGTACAATGACCCGGTATATGTGTACAACATGTTAGGCCTATAACGATGTACTATGATGCAGGTATGTGTACACCCATGTTATCCAAATAACGATGTCTACCCGTATGTGTACACGCATGTTGCCTATAACATTGTACTATGATGGGATGGGTACACCCAGTTTTCCAAATAACTATGACAAGACCGGTATGTGTACATGTATGTTACCCCTATAACTATGTACTATGATTCAGTATGTGTACACACGCTTTACCCATAATATACTATAATGCAGTATGTACACCTTACCCCTATGCTACGTGTATGATGTATGTGTAATGCAGTTACCCCAATACAATGTAGTATGATGCAGGTATGTGTACACGCATGTTACCCTCAGTAACTATAGTTACGTATGATGCAGAAAAGTACCCACATTCCTGAATTTTTACCAATTTCTCTACATTCATGCAGAAGGTTTTGTTCAGATGAGGGGGGGAGGGGTTGAGGTGGGGCAGTCGGACAGGTTTCTGACAATCATGGCCGCAGGAGCATCTCTGTACACCGGGAAAGGTCATGGTTGGCCAACTGTAGGAACCTTGGAATGTCTGGGGGGTATAAAGATGATGTCATAATTAACCTTTATAAGCCTCTGGAATCGGAGGTATGTGTCCTGTGCTTGCATCCCTGTCGTCTGTCTGTATACAAGATACCGAGTGTCAGTGTACCAGTGATGCTGGCCATACTGTACTGTCTGTCTGTATACAGATACCGAGTGTCTTGTACCAGTGTGCTGCCATCCTGTCTGTCTGTCTGTATACAGATACCGAGTGTCTTGTACCAGTGTGCTGCATCCTGTCTGTCTGTCTGTATACAGATAAGCCGTAGGTCTCCTGTACAGTGTGCCTGCTGCCATACTGTCTGTCTGTCTGTATACAGAATACGAGGTGCTTGACCAGTGTGCTGCCATCCTGTCTGTCTGTCTGTATACAGATACCGAGTGTCTTGTACCAGTGTGCTGCCATCCTGTCTGTATGTATGAATACAGATACCGAGTGTCTTGTACCAGTGTGCTGCCATCCTGTCTGTGTCTGTATACAGATACCGAGTGTCTTGTACCAGTGTGCTGCCATCCTGTCTGTCTGTATACAGATACCGAGTGTCTTGTAAACCTAGTGTGCTGCCATCCTGTCTGTCTGTATACAGATACCGAGTGTCTTGTACCAGTGTGCTGTCATCCTGTCTGTCTGTATACAGATACCGAGTGTTTGTTACAGTGTGCTGCCATCCTGTCTGTCTGTATACAGATACCGAGTGTCTTGTACCAGGTGGCTGTCATCCTGTCTGTCTGGAACAGATACCGAGTGTCTTGTCCAGTTGTGCTGCCATCCTCTGTCTTGTATCAATACGAGTGTCTTGTTTACCAGTGTGTGCATCTGTCTGTCTGTATACAGATACCGAGTGTCTTGTACCAGTGTGCTGCCATCCTTGCATGGCACCTTGTAAACTTCTCTTTTCCTTCCACAGCTGTTCCAGAACCAGGAAGCCCCGGTGAGTGCCTGAAGCTGCTGGTGTCCGTGTGCTGCCGCCCGACCAGTAAGTACTATGGGCCCTCAGGGTGTAACTAGGGGCCCCACAGCTTTTACAGGATTCTCATGTCTTTCAGGGGAGAATATATTGGAATACTAGCCAAAGTCTTGTGGGGCTGCTGGGAATTGTAGTCAAACTACTACTGTGTGGATGGAGAATTCGGACAGTGATATTGAGATAATAAGTCGGTGCTTAGCTGGCACTTAACCCATGGGCTTCCATGGTCATTTTAACCCCTAGTTGTACAGGGGAGATATGTGGATGCGGTAACATTGGAAATGTCTCCTTTCCTCCAGCTCTGCAGCCAATCACAGAGGTCCCAAAATCTCAGCCCCGGGGTGGACCACGTATCAATGAAGAGGGCAACACATCTGGTCAGGGAGGTGAGTGTAACACCCACTGGGTTTAACAGTCTTCATGTTAACCATGATTGTTTATCTGGGGTTTATCCCACACTGTGCAGGAACAAATAAGGGTTAATATTGGGAAATGCAAAGTTCTGTATTGGGGATAAATAAATGTTAATTACACCCTAAATGGGATGGAGTCCGTAGAGAAAGACACGGCTTAGAGCCACTAAAGACCCACAAACACTTGAGATCGTAGGAGCCGTTTGTTTTGAGACGATAATCGTGCCATGTACTGGCGCTGTGTCTACCGAAACGGCATTTTGGTCAGGGTTCGTTGATGATCCGCCCAACCACCATAATTGTACCTGTGTATGTGCCTATAGCAGCTCTAAGCAATGTCAGGAAGAATCTGCTAAAGCAAATCAAATGATTTTCTGTATGAGAAGGAGCATAAAGTCAAGGGAGGAGAGTGTACAACTGTCTATGTAGATTCCATGCAAGGTCTCCTCCCGAGTACATAGTATTGGAGGTTGTATAAAGACATACGTCCATCTAGTCCGACCTTTATACCCTACCCATAATGTCTGTATAACAGTTACATAGTAACATAGTATTGGAGGTTGTATAAAGACATACGTCCATCTAGTCCAACCTTTATACCCTACCCATAATGTCTGTATAACAGTTACATAGTAACATAGTATTGGAGGTTGGTGTCCACGCTGTACATTTCATTCTTTATTCCTCTCCTTGCAGGTGGTTCACGCCCAGCCGGAGGCTCGTCCTTCACTGTCCACGTCAGTCGGTTCCTTCTCACACTTTGTGTCTTCGTTCTGCTTTGTATCTGACCGTGTCGCACTCTCCATATGGGGATCTGCCTCTTGCACAGACATTTTTCACCAGCGGATTTCCTTGTTCATCTCTTTGTTAATTTACATTCTAAGTATATATATATTTTTTTAAGAAACTTAAAATAAGAAAGTACAAAAAAAAAGGGGGGGTTAAACCCTTTGCAGCACTTTATCCTACGATGGAAGATCGCGAGCCAGGGCCACCCAGGCCTTGATTGAATTTGCGACCATGTGACCACAAAACAAACAGGGATTGGCTGCAGACAAAGGCTCCGCAATTGGCCGGAAACTATGAAATTGGAATCGCCCCCTCTTTCCCGTCTTCATTTGATAACCAAGATAATGGATAGAAAGCAGCAGATTGGATGGTTCAGGATCATCCCTACCGGACTGTACAGGTACAAACATTGTATTCTCTGGGCCTCCTGCATTAAGCCTCCTGCATTAAGCCTCCTGCATTAAGCCTCCTGCTTGTTTTTCTGCCATGAGTCATTTTACAGGCAGGGGGCACTGTTGCTTTACCTTGCCCAGCTTCTTAGTCAGAGGTTCCTAATTCCCTGCCAAGGCCCCAAGATGTGTGGAAGACATTTCCTAGTCCGTGTCACAGCTAAAGGGCCACGGATCAAAAACATGTTAAATTCACATTCACACGTCTGGATGTAAATGTTTCTCTTCTCCATAGTTACTGTTGGGGAAATCCCTGCGGCATAAATACACAGTGCTGGGCACATGGCCAACCTGTCCCTCTATAGACCACGCAGGGTATTTTACTGCTCTCACCATCTTCTATAAACTGTATATGGAACAACAGCAACATTCAACATATAAAACAACCAAGGTTACAATCTGTATAATGGGAGACCCTGTCCCATGGATATTACAATCTAGCGGTATAATGGGAGACCCTGTCCCATGGATATTACAATCTAGCGGTATAATGGGTGGCCCTGTCCCATGGATATTACAATCTAGCATTATAATGAGATGTTATTTTGTGCTCCTCTAATCTTATTTATTTGGTTTTATCACCAGGGTATGATATTCAATTACAGGCAGACCAGACGTACCAGGATCTTCCCCCTGCTGGACAATCACTTTTGCTGTTACCGTAGGGGCCTGCGGCAGCCAATTTGCACTAAGAGTCTCTTCAAGCCAAAGAAAAATCCCCCAGTTCGGCACCCAGACTGGAGATTTTATTAATTCTCTAGAACTTTCTTACAGGGATTTTTCTATTTGAACTGGAATTTGTAAATAAAGAACAAACTCAACATGTGCCCCTGTGATTGGGCAGATCCTCTGGGGGCGGAGATAATGATGACCAAACACAGACCTTGCGTGGGATTGGTGGATGTTACAGAGAGACACTGGGGGTCCTGCTGGTAGCCAATTGGAATAGCCAATAAGAAATCCCCTTCTGTTTCATTCATGTTCTAATTGTTTCACATTTATTTGCTAATACAGACCACACGAGTCACTGCCACGCTCCTTCATGTAAACGTCCTCCCACCGTCTAGATAGGATGTATAGGCCATAATTGTGTGACCGTGGCCGAAATTGTGTGACCGTGGCCGTAATTGTGTGACCGTGGCCGTAAATGAGTGACCGTGGCCGTAATTGAATGACCGTGGCCGTAATTGAATGACCGTGGCCGTAATTGAATGACTGTGGCCGTAATTGTATGGCCGTAATTGAATGACTGTGGCCGTAATTGAATGACCTTGGCCGTAATTGAATGACCGTGGTTGTACTTTTACAATTACAAGGCTTTCGATACTGCTAGTTAATAAATATGACCCAAACTCCCACCTCTGTATGATCTAAATCAGGGGGTACATGCAGGGAAATCGCTGTAAAAAATGCTTTGTGGTCCTTAAGATCACATCCTAAATGGGGTACCCAACTTGAGCCATGCTGACAAACGCACTAGCGGCCTCCCATGCACTGTCTGTGGCACGGGTGTAGCCCCAGATCCGCCCACCCACGGGTCAGCAATAAATTGAGGGCCACAGGTTGGACATTAATGTCCTAAATTATACATTGTAACAATAATATAAACAACACCGTTACAATTGGCTAAATGATAAATTGTATCTATAATATAAACAGCACCGTTACAATTGGCTAAATGATACATTGTATCTATAATATAAACAGCACCGTTACAATTGGCTAAATGATACATTGTATCTATAATATAAACAACACATGGTTACAATTGGCTAAATGATACATTGTATCTATAATATAAACAACACCGTTACAATTGGCTAAACGATACATTGTATCTATAATATAAACAGCACCGTTACAATTGGCTAAACGATACATTGTATCTATAATATAAACAACACCGTTACAATTGGCTAAATGATACATTGTAACAATAATATAGACAACATTGTTACAATTGGCTAAATGATACATTGTATCTATAATATAAACAACACCGTTACAATTGGCTAAATGATACATTGTAACAATAATATAGACAACATTGTTACAACTGGCTAAATGATACACAGTTAGAGTGAAATGATTCATTGTTACAATCATTCAGAAACTTGTTTTCAATGTTAGTGAAAAATCTCTGTGATTTTTATGTCATTTAGAAACAAAAACCTGATTTTTCCCTGTATGTATCTCATGAACCAGATTACATAGGGTCAGTGTTGTAACTAGGAACACTGCCCCCCCCCCCAAAATGATGGTGCCCCTATCTCTGTTTCATCTGCAGTGGTTTTCTGGGAGGAGGCTATATCTGTCATATGAAGAGAAAAAAAACATGGGGCCCTCAGGCTTCTGGGCCCCGATATTTTTTTTTTTTAAACTACAGCATTTTTTTTCAAAATTGGGTTAGCAATGGATTGCATTATACTTCATTTTATTTATGTGGGGGAGCTTTACAGTTCAGTAGCGCCATCAAGATAGCTCTGGTGGAAGCATCTACCAAACCTACCGTCTCCTACACCTCCTATCTCCAGCCTGGACCATACCATTGTACAGGGAAGCGGGTTGGATCCATCCCTGCAGGTTGGGTATTTGTTCTGTCTGGAGAACAGGGATTTCTTTCTTCCATGAAGATGATATCAGTATTCAATGTGTTTACAGATTTTGTATTGTAATGATATCTAACTATTGTGTTGTTAGAACCTGAGCCAAAATAAAATATTCAACATTTGGTTTGTGCCTCCCTGTTCCATTCATTTACAGCGTCCAACCTTCCAGGTTACCTGTCCATGTGTGGGCACCTGCGATTGGAAATATCTTTGTCCATTTCATATGGAACCCTGCGAAAATAACACAAATCTACGGCAATCGGTTTATTGTTCAGTCTCTTTCCTGGGATAAAATCCTGTCAAAGCTTTTCATGCTCCCAGGAATTTCCATGCTAATTAGTAAAGCAGAAAGCAGTGGAGTATGACCGACTATGAAAGGCTTAGGACCAAATCATGCTGAGAGCCCCAATTAGCACGTAAAAAGGGATCTGCACCCCCTCCCCCCACAGGCTGTGGTATTTACAGGCAATGAGACCTTAGGTCTTTGGGGGTCAGGATATGGGACATTTCAGCCTTTAGCAGATGGGACTAAAGGGAAACTTAAGGTGCCCATACACTGCAAAGAAACACCTGGCCTGTTCTTTATAGCGATTGACTTACACCCGGGTTCGTCTAATGTCTAAATAGTCTAAACAGCCAATAATGTAACTATAGGACATCCTTTATGGTTTCTTTACAGTGAGAACGGTGACACTGTGGAACTGCCTTCCAGCAGATGTGGTAATGGCAAGTTCATTATTACTGGTATTAATACATATACTGTCATTCTGGTTGGTACAGGGATACTATATAATATTGAGAATTACTGGTATTAATACATATACTGTAGTTCTGGTTGGTACAGGGATACTATATAATATTGAGAATTACTGGTATTAATATATATACTGTAGTTCTGGTTGGTACGGGGATACTATATAATATTGAGAATTACCGGTATTAATACATATACTGTAGTTCTGGTTGGTACAGGGATAATATATACTATTGAGAATTACTGGTATTAATACATATACTGTAGTTCTGGTTGGTACGGGGTTACTATATAATATTGAGAATTACTGGTATTAATACATATACTGTAGTTGTGGTTGGTACGGGGATACTATATAATATTGAGAATTACTGGTATTAATATATATACTGTAGTTCTGGTTGGTACGGGGATACTATATAATATTGAGAATTACCGGTATTAATACATATACTGTAGTTCTGGTTGGTACAGGGATAATATATACTATTGAGAATTACTGGTATTAATACATATACTATAGTTCTGGTTGGTACGGGGTTACTATATAATATTGAGAATTACTGGTATTAATACATATACTGTAGTTCTGGTTGGTACAGGGATACTATATAATATTGAGAATAACTGGTATTAATACATATACTGTAGTTCTGGTTGGTATGGGGATACTATATAATATTGAGAATTACTAGTATTAATACATATACTGTAGTTCTGGCTGGTACGGGGATACTATATAATATTGAGAATTACTGGTATTAATACATATACTGTAGTTCTGGTTGGTACGGGGATACTATATAATATTGAGAATTACTGATATTAATACATATACTGTAGATCTGGTTGGTACAGGGATACTATATAATAGTGAGAATTACTGGTATTAATACATATACTGTAGTTGTGGTTGGTACGGGGATACTATATAATATTCAGAATTACTGGTATTAATACATACAATGTAGTTCTGGTTGGTACGGGGATAATATATAATATTGAGAATTACTGGTATTGATACATATACTGTAGTTCTGGTTGGTACGGGGATACAATATAATAGTGAGAATTACTGGTATTAATACGTATACTGTAGTTCTGGTTGGTACAGGGATACTATATAATATTGAGAATTACTGGTATTAATACATATACTGTAGTTCTGGTTGGTAAGGGGATACTATATAATAGTAAGAATTACTGGTATTAAAACATATACTGTAGTTCTGGTTGTATGGGGATACTATATAATATTGAGAATTACCGGTATTAATACATATACTGTAGTTCTGGTTGGTACGGGGATACTCTATAATATTGAGAATTACTGGTATTAATACATATACTGTAGATCTGGTTGGTACAGGGATACTATATAATATTGAGAATTACTGGTATTAATACATATACTGTAGATCTGGTTGGTACAGGTATACTATATAATATTGAGAATTACTGATATTATTACATATCCTGTTTCTGGTTGTATGGGATACTATATATATTGAGAATTACGGTATTAATACATATACTGTAGTTCTGGTTGGATAGGGGATACTTATAATATTGAGAATTACCTGGTATTAATACATATACGTAGTTCTGGTTGGTACAGGGATACTATATAATATTGAGAATTACTGGTATAATACAATACTTAGATTCTGGTTGGTACAGGGATACTATATAATATTGAGAATTACTGCTATGATTTACATATACTGTAGTTCTGGATGGTACAGGGATACTATATAATATTGAGAATTACTGGTATTAATACATATACTGTAGTTCTGGATGGTACAGGGATACTATATGCCTTCAGATAAGTGCATCGCAGGACAACAGACACCAGCACAGCTAGAGCCATATTTATAAACCCGCAGTATCGCTTTTTAGCGATACCACGGGTTAGTAAATGTATGATTGCGGTCATAAATGTACGGCAGCGATTGTAAATCTACAACTGAATGTTCAGTCGTAGAATTCAATGCGGTAGTAAAGTACCGCAATGGTATTCCATGGTGATCGCAAATCTACGATTTCGTTATTGTAGATTCACGATCAGTATCGTACATTTGTGATAAATTAATGGTGGCTAAACCGATCAGTAATTAACGATCGGTTCAATGATCGATTTACCGATCGTTTAAAGGCACGGTACTGCTTAAAAGCTACAACACGCCTTTATAAATACGGCCCTTAGTGTGGTAAGACCACTTGCCCAACGCTAGTGCGCACTTTCTAACACGCAATTGGATTTTGCATTAAGACATATTGGTGTGGTCAGACTGAAGGATTTCATAAGGGTCTTGGGGGTAAGGTGGGTCGGTCCATGCGGTCCTGGGGGGTGAGGAGGGCAGTGTTGGGGGTATG